>NIPQ01002593.1:0-21939 GCA_002806875.1 Lepidotrigona ventralis hoosana
CGGACAAATATATCCGGAGTAGGGGAGATGAGTAGGGGGGATCGGTTGGGTTAAACGGTTGGATCGCGGATGCTACGCACGCTTCGATCGCGATTCCCATTCGAGCCTTAAATTACTCTCGCGCCTCGGCGACGGGTGCGAGCCTCTTAAAAGGTTCGTACCGGGGACATTCGTTTCGTTCGGGACGCTTATCGGCACGTAAGTACACGCTGTTATGTCCAATTCGGTCCCGAGGAATGCCGATACGCGCGCGATACCGATGTGGCCGTTCGGCGTGCACGAGAAAAGGAACGAAGAAGAAGAGGGGAAAAAGGAAAAGTAAGGAAGGAATCTGAGAGAGAGAGAGAGAGAATGCAAGAGCATTTCGAACGCGTTCGTCGATCGAAATGTTCCATGCACGCGTGTCGTAAATCGGGCAACCACGCCGAAACTGTTATTATTTCCGAGGCGAAGGATCAACCAGGCCACGTTCAAACGGATCCCCTTATTTCCATACGAAACCATGAGAATTCCGCAACAATCGGCAAATATATCATTACCCTTGGCCGCGAAACACAGCCCAAGGAGAAGGAGAGAGAGAGAGAGAGGAAGAAAAAAAGAAAGAAAGAACGAGGATGCTGGTTCCTCTTGCTGGGATCGGAGAATTAATTGGAGGGTGTCGATTTTATGGATAGAAGCGGCAACTACTGCCTAGCCGGTAATTTCAGGAACGAGCCCCTGAGCTCGGGCCCAAGGTAGATATATACCGCGAAACGGTAGTGGGGCGTGTTGTGGGAACGTTAAGTAATTTATAGGATGTTGTAACGGGATTTTTACAACATTGGACATTGCAGCATGGGAACGGTAGAGACTGGTGAAAGAAAAAAAAAAAAAAAGAAAAAAAGAAAAACTGGGGCTACGGATATCGAGGCCGTGGTTCGCCCACCACCCGGCTAGACACCCATTGTCTCCCGTGTTTAAAAAACTCTACTCTCGTTTGAGCGTACATTCTTCCCATCGTAAATCACGCGGATGATCTTACATGACGGAACAGGCTGAACGGTGATTCCCACTTTGCCACTCTATTCGTACGCGATTGCTGTTACTGTCCCGCGAACTGTTACTATACCTGCCCCGGAGATCTCGTTTTCGCCGTCGGAGCTGTTCGACTGGAAAACATTCTTTCGTTAAGTATTTTCTCCTGAAACAAAATCTCGATAACGGTCGCTAATTGTGGCTCGACTGGTTCGTACGTTTCGAAAGATCACGGACACCGTTAAAACGGTGGCGATAATTACAACGCGGCGGGGAACGAGCGAACGCCACCGGTGTCCCGTAGATTCCAACAAGATCATAATCATGCGCGCCGGGGACACTGGAAATCCACTAATCGCGGAGGAAGCGCGGATACGCGGCCGGAAGACACGGGCGACAGGCGCGCGTGCGTGAAAAACGAAGAAGAAAAGACGCGCGGCCCAGAGTTCACGCTCACGCCGGCTAATGATCGTGAATAGTAACGCGGTCGGTTGTTCCTTGACTCGTTCTTCCTTTTCCTTTTTCCTCGGCTGCTCGTTGAATGAAGCGCGTTGTGCGCGAACAAGTCGCGTCATAATGCCGCGCGGATGAATGACATTAGTTGAAAAAATACGTGCCTCGTGCCGCGAATGCAAGGAAAACAACGGACAAAGAGAGAGAGAGAGATAGACAGAGAGAGAAGACTCGAGTCACTGAAAGCCTGGACCTCTCTTGATTGCCCAATTTCTTAATCGGCTTCTGGGAATCGAGCGCCACGATATCGTTTAACTATAATCGGATTATAGGATAGAAATGGCGGCAGGTGAGCAGAAAGGCGGAGGCCTTGCCAGTTTTCATGGCAATATAATAGTATAATAATCGTCGAAAAGAACGGTCTTCCCTTTCGTCTCGCTTTCTTCCGTTCAGAATCCCGTCGTTCTTTCGCGTTCTTTATATTCGGGCGATTCGACGCGTGCCAATTTCTCGAGGTAAAAATCCAACTGCCGAGATATTTCGTTTTTTTTTTTTTTTTTTTTTTTGNAATACGCGTTTTGAACGAATCTGGAATTTCTCTTATTTTCAAGTAGTACCAGCTGTCTGTAGTGGCTGGTAGATTGAGAAACATCGAAATATCGATCTGCGATTCGATACAGAGCGCCCATAAATAATGGCAATTCTTGACGAAATATACCAGAGAGGCTGCGATCACCGACGAAACCTAAATGGTCGTGAGAACTTTTTAGACCCCGTAACCAAGCGTGCCAGAGTGGAATAACAGCTCGAACCAGAATACAACGAATTGCAAAAGACGAAACGAAGTAACGTTCGAAGATTGTTTTTTTTTTTCCACGCGACGACGTGTCAAAGAGAAGCTGAATCGTACGAGAAGGACAAACGGCAAAGAACAACGATCGTTAAATTTTGTAACAAGCGTGACGAACGATCTTCGTACACGACCGATCGACGAGAAAGGATTTACGCCGCTCGTTACACGTAAAAGAGGAGGGAAGAAAAGACGCGACGACCTCTGGTCGGTAGTCTCTGTCGCACGTGAACGAGTCTGTGTAGTTAATGAATCATAAAGACGTAAAAGATCGTTCTCGCGGAGATCGCTACAATGCCATTAACACCACGTTCGCAATTAATGCACGCCGAGCGAGTGTATCTCTCGTTGCAACGTTCGACGGCCTCGAATTATCTTGGAAGAGCGGTTTCTCTCCTCGTGCCAGAACCACGCCGATCTTTTCCCTTAATTAAAAATAACGATTGCTCGTTCGAGCGATCGCGGTCTCACAGTTGGCGGGATTGTCAGGCATAATCATAATTTCCACGTTCTTTTCTTTTCTTTTTTCCTTTCCTTTTTTCTTTTCTCCTAGTCTGAGAATCTCGCGGCAACTGACACACAGGACGGCTATGACGTTCAAGGACGAACCTGTCACCTTCGCTATCTTTGCACTATCTCGGATCGCCGACCGTCAGGAAATAGACGATGGAAGCAAACATACTCAATACGCCGCGGTGAGTAAGTACCGCGTACTTACTTTGCCAAAGTAGTCGAAGCGGTCAAACGAAACGTGGCATAACCGAGAGTAAATGTAAGATTCGCGTACAACGCGAAAGAAAGAACACGTGAATTTTCCAACGCATTTCTCCTTTCTCCTCGTTACGTTCTCCTCCCTCGCACTCTCACGCCACGAGTATGTAACTAAATGTACGTGCGCAGGCCGGCGCAAGTGCCGGTAGTGGGATTTATCGAGCTAATTTTCGGACAATGGCGAAGAATCAAGGGAGAAGAGCGGGAGGATGAGAAAGTCGGTGAAAGGAAAAGAGGCTGGGGATGCACCAACAGGTTACGTTGGTACCGGATATGGACGGTAGTTAACGGTGCGAATTGCTCGCCATATACGTAGGCTTGTCGCGGTTATGTTGGCCCGGCTAATGCCAACCCGGGGGTCCCACGTACGGCCTTTGCACAGCCGTAAATATACCAGGGGACTAATGTGGTGCAACTTTACGTCGCGAGTTACACGATCATCCCCCACCGTATACCCGTATACGTTGGGCTACACACCGAGCCACCAAAGTCTTTCTCTCTCTCTCTCTCTCTCTCTCTCTCTGCCGTGTACACCGGATCAATTAGGAATTTAAATTTACCGCTCGAAACCGTCCACGTTTGGACATCAAAGGAATTTTTCAAGCGGGGTTCAACACGAGCGTTCCGCGAGCGGTCGTTTCCAAAGGTTACCGTGAAACGGACGCCGTGAGCCAGAGCAGACACAGCTTGTCGCCGTAGCCGAGTTCGCACGAAACGTTCCGTCGTCGCGTTCCTTGGATTTTCATTATAATCGGCCGCTATTTTGCAATCGAGACGTGACTGGCGACTCGAGGCGGCGAGTCGACCGATCGAGAAGAACGATCCTCTACGAAAAGAGTTGCGCTGTTCGTTTCCTTCGACGAAAGGCCGTCGCGATACAATTTTTCGTGATTCGATCTGCCAATAGTCTAACGCGACAATGAGATACGACCTTCGTACGTACGTACGTACGTAAGTACGTTTGCAACACATTTGCTGGCAAATACACTTCCGCGTGAAACGAATGGCGTGTTTCTGGAATTCCAGCCTCGATACGTGTTCACATTTGGCTAAAGTCCACGATCGACTCAATTATTGTTATTTATCCGAATAGAAATGGCCGTTAATGGCCGACCTTATTCCCGGTTCGTCAGCCGGTAGTTGGTGCATTTGCATGCAATTTACTTAAATCAGCGGTCGAGCCGTGCCCCGACAACGCCACGTTCACCGGTCGCATAAACCACGACCGAACGAACCGTTCTGACTTCTTCGAAGGTGTAGGTTGCTGTATCGAATGTCTAGTTGGTGGTGGTGGTGCTGGAGCTTGGGGTCCGCACGGTGACAGGATCGGTCAGATCTCGTACCGATACGGTGGTACTCTCGTTTCCAAGCAATTACGCATAAATTTTCATGCCACGGCTACGACCTTTCCACCGTGCCGGAGTTAACAACTATGAGCGATCTCGCGCCGCACCGGCTCGCCCCTACGTCATTCCCGGTGAAAGATAAAAATCACTCGTTAAGATTCCGCCAGCAAAACGCGTTGATAATTATTTCATTCATTTTCTTTTTACTGACTACTGAACTGACTCTCAGAGTCGAAGATGGCGAATCGAGGAATTTCCCTCGACAGTCTTGAGAAAGGAACGCGCCGCAACGATCCATCCAGCTTCCAGATTAGATTCTGTTGGAAACTTTCGATTGGAAACGCAACGTCGTGGGATCCGGTGACAGAATTACGAGAAATCCCGTCACGTTCGCGACTCTTGTACCGTCGCGGCTCGAGGCTGCAAATTATTCCTCGGCTTGCACAATTCCATTCAGGAATTTGCGCGCCACAGATTGACCATCTTCGGTTAAATTAACGCTGGCTTCGAAGAATCGATGGTCTCCGGTATCGCGTGAAAGTGGCATAAGTACTTACCTCTCCTCGATAAGTCACGTTCCACTGACCCTGGAACTCTTGATGAACACGTCTTTCGACGATTTTACCAAAACGAGGCTACAAACGCACAGTCCACGTCCATCGATGCTTTTTTAGACACCTCCTTACTTCGTACCTCGTTAAACTTCGTCAAAGCTTAATCAAAAGATAAAAGCCGAGGATCGCGCCCCTTTTTTCCTTTGCGTAGTTATTAACTACAACTTACGAAAGTAGACAAGAGAATCCTGTATAGAGAATAAGTTTTTCACAGAAGAAGGCTGGAAATTTCTCGTCCTCGTACAAGGTAGGCCATTAAAGATTAATCTCGGTCTAAAACCACGGTTAAACATCATCATTCGCAAATAATCAAACACCTGCGTATGGACACGCCAATGCCACCGGCGGATGAGTGTTCGTCAAACACAACGTTTCGCATAGGAGGAAGACATTGTCCGTGGGTTAATCCTGCGGTCGCGTCACTCTTGTGCAAGTCACTGATAGGTTACGGCTGATTGCAGTAATCTTCGCGTCGATGTTCCGTAAAAAAAAGAGAAAGAGAGAGAGAGAGAGAGAGAGAGAGAGAGAGAAAACTGCTGGAAATCCTAGCGCGAGCGTGAGGCATTACTAAATAACGGTACGCCTAAGTACGGACTTTAATGCACACAGGAGAAAATATAATCGCTCGAAGCTTCGAGGTCGACACCGGGTCAACCACGCGTGTCTCGTATGTGGCCCAGAAATGTGTTCTTCCATTCGTCCACGTCCACTTAAATGACGTGACGAATTAAATATCGGACGAACTCGAATTTCTTTCCAACGAATCGATCGTCGTCGAATATGTCGATGTACGTTGAATATCGAACGAAAGGTCGATTGGAATATCAGAAGGGAGACACGCGAGCGATAGACTACCGATTCGGTTGTATCTCGGTGTACACGATAGCGAGCTAGCCAACCAGATACCCGGCATCGAAGAGATAGTGAACACTACTTCGTTCTGAGTCTTGTTTGGTCGAGTGTGACAAACTAATGGTGTCCTTGCTCCATCGAGTCCCCGATTGAAAATACCGCAGTAATGTCTACCAAATCGGACCAAGTGAGCGGACAGCACGGTTAGTCCCAGATGCAAGTGACACGCGGCCGATTGCCAAGCGAGAGGAGAAGGCGAATGTCGAAGTGGAGGTGTTGGCTTTCGCGATATGCCAAAGCACGTGAACGTTCTACTGGCATATCGCGTTGGAATAATACTAGAAAATTTCTCTCGTTAAAATAAAAACGACTTTTTATCGAAACGTTCAGAATTTTGAAATTTCGAAACTTTTAATGTTTACTTACCAGCCACTGCGGAGGCTGCACTTCCCCACTTTCACCATCGTCCCATCGAACGAACGATGAAACGTATCTGTGAAGGGAACGCAGTGAGTTCACGGTCGAAACAAACCAACGAATCGAAGAACGTTGTGTCACATTAGCATCTGGGTAATCGCCAAAGAGAATGTGTCACACNGTAAGTAAACCAGTGCCATCGAACGAACGATGAAACGTATCTGTGAAGGGAACGCAGTGAGTTCACGGTCGAAACAAACCAACGAATCGAAGAACGTTGTGTCACATTAGCATCTGGGTAATCGCCAAAGAGAATGTGTCACACCTGTTCGATAAGTACGAACAGATACGTGTGTCTGTTCGCGAGCACATGCACGTGTCATTCTCGCAAAGGACACGAACGTGTCGTTTCAACGTGAATCACTCGGATCCCCGGAAGCGTTTTTCCTCGGGAAGGGA
This sequence comes from Lepidotrigona ventralis hoosana, assembly GCA_002806875.1. NCBI lineage: Eukaryota > Metazoa > Arthropoda > Insecta > Hymenoptera > Apidae > Lepidotrigona > Lepidotrigona ventralis. The sequence continues at coordinate 6,777 of NIPQ01002593.1, forward strand.
ATATTCTTTCCTTCGATTAAACGCGAAATCATTGCAAATGGAAGAGTCATGAAAAGAAAGGTAACAAAAATCTCGCCAGGCGCCTGGACGTTTATGATATCGAGCGCAGGATGGATGATCGCGCGAACGGTGACACGCTGACGAGTCTTGTGCACTCGCTAACGAGCTAAACTCGTGACACGACCTTGATTCAGTCAGCCAGGAAATATCGTGCGCTTCCTGCGTTGACAGCATTGATGGCATTACCGCTGCGTTCAAAAGCCACCTACGAACCTAAACGGTGTTGGCCACTGACCCACTTACATAATTGCCACCTCGTCAGATTCAATTCACTTTTCATTCAGCTTTCCTTTCCGAGCAGTGCGCCACCTAAACACCTTGAATCTGACTGACACAGCTTCCTCATCGAGGAAATTTCATTCGACAATGCGCGTTCCCTTGAACTTCCACCACGAAGTGTTCTCCTCGGAACAGTTGCTCCGTTCTAATAAAGAAACCAACAAAGATCACGCCCACCACGTATGTATAATTAGTTTGTTCGCAAAGAGAGAACATGACGTAAGTTAATTAGCATTAAATTTCTTTTTTCCTTTTTTTTTTCTTTTCTTTTGTACCACGCCTCTTACCAGACCTCGATAACGTCCTACAAAGCGTCGTGCAAAGCGACGAAAATACATTTCGCTACGAAAACAACAACAACGAGCAGAAATGTCGAAAAGAAAATTCGCAATTGTCAGGTCAAAGTTGGTACACCGTTCAAAGAGCATAATATGCATCACTGATTGGCATCGCGCCTTGTATCCTCGGCAAACATCCCTACGACACGTCCCCGCCACAGTGGGCTTTCGTACGGAACTGACGACTTTGTTAGCGCAGCTCTCTGATGTAGATAGAGCACCACCCTGCTACGCTGTTGACCATTTGAATGGTAGAACCTAGTCAGCTGTAGGTTACCGTGCTATCGATGCCGGTGTACAACGTCGAGGTAGGCAGCGCGAGCGCCAAGAAGTCTCCGGGCTTTCCGTGAAACACCTTGGCAAAACGTACGACGTTACTCGAGAAACAGGCTCCCGCCGGTGCCACGATACCTCAGGACGATGTACCAGGAGCGAGTACCAGAAGATGTACGACGCGGACTCGGTTCTAAGGTAGACGTGAACATCAAGAGTGTTAACGCGCGGCATTGAATTTTAGTAGCATTGCCGTAGGAATTCTACCTGCAGCCTCTTCTTCTGCCGTCAGGGGGAAAAAGTCACTTCGACGTTCCGTTAGAGCGATCTTATCGACTCTTAACGTCTCGCTATGGTGACAACGTTGCGCTTGCTACGGTTCGTCTTCGATCTTTCGGTTCGAGCGAACTCATCGCAGCGAGATTACAATTCGCACGCGGGCTCGAAAACCCGGATTGATACAATTGGCATTGAGCAGACATACGCAAGCGCGCATAAAATTCGCGTATACGGGTATATCGGGGAAATTCGAGAGTAAGACCGCGCGCTTTAAAGGATTTGCCACGCACGTACCGAGACCGCGAAGCCTGATAAGGATCATTGGTGATGTTCGATGAAGTATCGCCAAAACTGGCACACTGGCAAAGTTGCAGCGCAAGAAAAGTCGAAGACAGCGTCCGACAACCGTAATTTACATCGACGACCATATTTGATCGCAAGATTAACCGCGGCAATGAAACGGAGGAACACCTGAAGCGTACGCACAAGACAGGTGAAACGTTTACGATCGAGCACGCGGGACGCCAAGGTGCGGCATTCTCCATCGATTCTCGATGCACACCTTACCGACCTTTGACCCGACACGTACGCCAGAACACACGCTGCTGCGTCACGCGTCTTCCAAATTACGCGTGCATTCCAGCTTGTGCTTAATCGTCTCGTGTCGTCTTTAACAACTCCCCTAAATAAGTCACTTGTGACAAGTGTGAAAAATTTGAATGCAACGTAGGTTAAATAGCTGCTAAAAAGTCACAAGACGAAGAGAGATTAAAGACAAACGACTCCACTCTTATCTCAGACTATTTCATTTCGCTCAATTGAATCTTTTTTAAGTCTCTTATAATTTCACTTTAAATAATCACGACGCATATACGTAAAGTGAATCGAGACAATCGGGCAACGAAGGAAAACAACGAAAGGTTACGTCTGATTTCAATAACTGTTTATAGCTGCCACGTATAACGATAGAAACGTCCCTTGCTTTTCTTCGTTCCATGCTCCTCGACCATGTTCAACGCGAACGATGAACAATTCCCGCAGAGCTATACCTCGATTCGTACGGCTTTCTTGGAAAAACGCCGGCTGCAAAATGCTGTTTCGCATACAATTAACCACTGATTAATAGTTACAAGTGACTGGCTTTTTCTGCGACATTTATAATTATAATCGAACAAGCCCGCGGCCAGCTGGACAACAGCGACCCATTCACATTGATTGGTAATCATCGGGGACAATGAGGCGTAAACTTAATTGTAGGAAAAAGAGGCTCGACGTGTGCCAGATGCGGAGCGCGAGTGTCCGCGACGAGACAACCGGTTGTCCGTATGAAAAGCCACGCGAAGGAGCTTCGCGCCGAGGAATAATTACCGTTTCATTCATCGATCATTAAGCGACGTATTTATCGAATTGTGCGTACGTCGGCCGTTGACGAATATCCGGTAAGCTGGGCGTAACTCGATGGTCGATGAATTACGCTACGTATCGGGCGGCTAACGACCGCTGTGCGACTGTCAGATGCAAATAAACCACCTCCGACCTTGCGTATTTCGCTCTGTGGATGAAAAAAAAAAAAAAGCTCCGGAGGAGGAATCTCGCAGTCGCCAAGTAACATGCTTTTATCTTGGTGCGTGCTCGTAAATAATATTCGTTCGAATTACTACAATGGTATTCGCACGCTGCGTGTACCACGGTAGCATTATTTAACATATGTACATTTAACGATCGGTTGAACGATTAAGCATCAAGAAAAAACACACGCTCGTGCGTGTACGATGGGAACATCTCGATCAAGCATTAAGACGTTTTCCGTTTCGAACCGACTCAACTCGTTGACAATCCTAGCCTTTTGTCGACGAACAAAAATCAGTCAGAAGCTGCAACTGACAGAGTTGGTTTTCGCTCGGTTTCTTCAGCGGCCGCTTCCTTTAACGAAGCGTAATCGTCGGGACATACGAAGCATCTAAGCCGAGGGACTCGTCTCGTCGGTAGCAACGACGAGCGAGAACCAAGTTTTTCTGGCTAATTTGAGTAACTAGCCGGATACCGAGAAACAAAGAGGGACTGGAAGGAGAAGAAATCTTGATGAACGGGCGTGGCAGTAGACCGCGCGGCCGGACAGTTTCATTTTATAAAGATTCGCTCGGCGAGCTGCGCCTTTCTACAAAGAAGACGCGTGAACCAACGAGCGCGACGGTCGCCGGGAGGACTGGCTCTCGCCAGCCTAAGCCCCCTGGAGAAAACCAGTTGATGAATCCGATCCATTTTTAACGAAATCCCGGTAAAAAGGTTAAACGGTGTTGGCGCGGTGCGCGGCCGACGGCGAAATTAAATTAATTATAAATCGTGGATGCACCATGAAATTCCAGCGGCCGGTTCTTACCGCCGCCCTGTAAGAATTTACCCCGAGACCCGTGTTCGCGACCGATCTTTCTCAGCCAAAGATCCCTCTATTCTCCCTCCCCAATCTGCGCGTCGATACGCAATTCACGCGGCGCTCGTAATTCCCGTATCTCACGAATTTCTTCACCTCTCCTTCTATTTGTTATACGTTAACAACCGTCGAAGAAGAAGAAAGGAATTAACGATTCCTGAAAACACCAACGTACCACGGGGCGACGAACTTCTCGGAACGATCGTTCACACGCTCGATCTCGGCTTTTTTGCTGGATTGAATTTAACGATTCTGGATTACCGATGCCGAGGCCTGGTCCCAAGGCGATTCGTCGAGTGGAATTCTCGTGCAATCGGGTCGCGATTCCGCCACGAAGGACGATGAATCGCGACAGAAAGAGAGAGAAAGAGAGAGAGAGACTCGGACAGACTGAGGGAACCTTAGGCCAAGATGAAGCTCGCATAGCCTCATTACTCTCGCGAGCCGAGCTTATTACTTCGCGAACCGCAGAAAGGGCAAAGCAGCAAAGTAGATATCTCTCGAGGATACACGTTCGCGTACACGCATTAGGAAGACTGATATTAGATAGAGGCTCGCTGTTGAATGGACAAGCTGTTAGACGAATAATACATCATATTGTTGAGAAACATGTCACTCGTTACGACGTTTCCCCTATGATTGATTAATAACGGCTGTATCATCGTAATGTTACAAATTGCTAAACTGCAATCGCTATACGTATATTTCGAAGCATATTTCTGTGAAAAGATCTTTCCCTTTCGCTGACAAGAACATCGGTCCAATTCTTAATTTTAATCGAAATTCAATCGAAAGTTGACAACGGGATTTCAACGTGCTTCTATCGGCTACTTTGATCACAATGAAACGCCTTTCTCACCGACGATTACTACAAGATTCGAGCGTAATAACTTCCTTTACAATCTTCAGTCGCGTCGCTCTCGAAACCAGTAACATTACCATCGCGCGAAGAGGATTAAGACCTCGTGTCGTGTTATATTCGACGCGGATGGAAAAAAGAAACTGAACGAACTTCCCGAGCGTATTCCGTTATTATTAATTGAGTTTATTACGGCGGCCCCACATCAAACGCTCCAGCACAAAAATATCGGATAAAAGCACACCTGTGCTTCGACAGTTAGCACCGTCCAGCTCTTACACACACCGACACTCTAATTGCGTTCTCGAGTTCCTGGCACTACTTCCCGAAGTTGTAGCGTCTTGCTAGAGCCTGTTTACCCTAGGCCACGCACGAGGGTTACACTGCAAGTGACGATTTGCCGACGATAAATGTAACGCGTGCTCTCGAATGAATCTTCTCCGGTTATCCTTTCCTTGATCGCCTGGATAAATATTTGGATTTTAAGTGGATTCTTTTGTTTCCTTCCACCGTGAGAATAATAAATCTCGATCGTCTTGCGGTCATTTATTATAATTGTTACAGCAACGATCTGGATAAGCATTTACCATTCGCTGCTGCGATATTCTGTCCTCAAGTAAGATTAATTTTACGACTACAATTTTACGACTCGCAATTGTAAAAAGACATTCCTTTTTTTTATATATTCTTTTGCTGACTATATACGGACGCGCGATTTTTCTAAAGTGATGTAAAAAAGAAAAAGTAGTTTCCTTTCTTGCATCTTCATTTAACGGACATTTAAGGTGGAAGAACGTTCAAGTGAACGTTCAGAGCGTGTACAAGTGTCGACACGTTGGACAGTACTGTTATTCAAATTAACGCGTATCGAAAGCACGCGAGTGTCCAAGAGCACTCCAAGTTGGCCGTGAAGAAGCACACAGGTGAAACCATCTTGCCGCTGCACTCCACGAACGCCCACAAGAAACAATTTCGCTGTATTATAAATATACATATATATATATATATATATACACACGATGGAAACGCGCTTAATTACTTAGTGTCAGAACTACCAGCTACCGGCGTGAGCGATAGTTTTAAGTTTGCCAGGCAAACTTCTTTTCGTTTCGATCTTCATCGGACGAGGTGCTCGACGCAGCGCTGAGAACAAGAGGATACTCCACATCACGAGTCCCGAAAGGAAAACAAGAAAGAAAAATAATAATCGTGCCCGACGCGTGTAATCACGTTCATCTGAAATAATCGTTAATCGTATCTGGCAAACGTATTCGCGTGACTTGGAAGATAGAAAGATAGGAAACGAACTATTATACAATCGTGGAACGATTTCACGGACTGAGTGCGAACATCGATTCGTAGATACGGACGCGGATCATCGAGAAGGGAAAGTTGGCCGGCGTGAGATATCGATTTTATCGGAGCGCCAAAGATCGAAGACGTGCAAATGGATCGTACACACGTGAGGCCGATATATACAAATTACGCGTCGACAGATTCACAAATGATTCCTGAAAGCGATGCACGACACGTTTATAAGCCGTTTACTGAAAGCGGGCCGCGAACCGACGCGTATTTATGCTTTCATTGGCCGATCGAGCAATCGTCGGCTCGCTGATCTCGATGATCAGGCTGATCGTGAATAACAGGCTTTCCACTGATCGCACGAGGATTCGCCCACACTGGCCTTTGAATCAATTATGCACGATTTATATTTATATGCTCGAGGAAGAAAAGAAGTGGACACGGGTCTGAAAGAAACGGGACGAGAAGTTGGGAGGTAACAAGAGTATACGTGCGCACGAGAGACAAAAGAGGGAGAATCGAGTGAGAAAGAGGAAGCAGATGGGAGAAGGAGAGGAGAGGCTCGCACACGAGCTCGTTTGCAGAGGTACCATCTCTGCAGACGGAAATAAATCAAGGCTGCACCCAGATTTCAAAGCGTAAGATTACAAAAATTAATCGACCCGACGTTCAGTGCGATAAAAAGAGTTCTCCTGCTCTTCTTTTTCTCATTTTTCTCCCCGACGAGTCCTCGTCCGACGCTCGTTCACGGACACGTAACGACCGAGTATACGACAGAATCGTGGGGTTTATATCAATTACACCGATCGTGCCCATAAAATTTCGATGAACAAGCCAGGGACGTCGTTAATTGCGCCGCGCGCTCCTTAAACCTCCGAATGAGAACGAGACGCAGATCATAATCGCGGGCACTTGAATAATCTGTGTTCGATCGACAGGAGACGAAACACGGTCAGTCAGCCATGATCTTGATCTCATCCGTGATACCGAGATCGAGTACGATCGTTGTTTCGTCACTTTTTCCCTCGATACTCGTTTATTCCCGAATAATATCTCTGGAGAACGATCGAACTCATTTGAATAATCGATACAGACCAGCGATCTAACTGGTCAAGCAATGTCCCCCTGGCGTGTCACGTTACGCAGCTCGATTGTGACAATTACCAATAATCCTTCGCATTTAGGAGTAATCACGGCGTGGCGTGGCCTTGGTTCACTATTCTGACATACGGTGTTTGATTTAAAGCACGATCTCGTACGCAACGATAATAATTTGATGATTTACACTGATTCTTTTGCAAACGTATTCTGCCCGGTATAATACGTTATTTTCAAAAACGACGAGGCGAAGGGCTAACACTTAGCGAATATAAAGCTCCCACCAGGGCAGCAGGTTAGTTTTGTAAATAATACGTTTTACGACTCTCGAACCGGATGGGTTCTCTCCGCAGCCCGATTACGCAAGGGTTTATACTACAATCATTTCACGACGTCGTATTTTTAATTTAACAAGTACCTTCCGATGTACCAAATATCGCCGTTCGACTACGTTCGCAGTCGAGAGAGGAAAAGAAACGTTTCCACTTGAGATTTACAGCTGATTCTTTTCCCCGGGTCACTCGACGATCGGTCTCGAATCGGTACGAATTTGGCTACGATCCTTGGCTACCTGCTGACCGCCCGCGCCGCTGCGATCCAAGCGTGCATACACGCGTTTGTGAGAGATCGGACAGGAACGAAATAATGGGCTAGCATTACGCGTTATAGATTTACGATCTGAAAGTGCGAAGTAAGCAGTAAAACGTAGTGCTGTTTTTGCGTTACGCGACAATAAAAATCGTGAGGTATCAGCGCCAAGCTGGAATCTCCTCCTACGCTACACTCCGGTTTCTGCCAATCACGCCGACTCCTTGAAACGGAAAGAGAGAGAACGTGTTCAAATTTTTATCGTCGGTAACCTTGTCTTCGTCCGGATGCAATTTCGCAACCCGCACACCCGATCGAAATCGCAGTCATTAAAGCCACGTCGTGCGTATTTTTACTCAAAGATCGGCTGTAAAATCGGCGGATAGACACCGCGCGTTTCGCACAGACGTACGAAACGAGCAAGTATACCATGAGGCAGACAACGGGAGCATAAAAAGTGCGGCTCGATAAATCTGTAGGAGCGTCACGGTAGCGGCCATCTCCTCCGGGCACTGTCCTCCTTGGCTACTCTGCGAAGCAGCCACGTGTACACACGCGTAGCATCGATACGCGCCATACACGACACGTTGTCCAGGTGATATTAACGCGATACGACGAAGGACGGTGCATACATACATATATATATTCTTTCAAAAAGTGGCACGTGTAAATGTAGACGAGGGAAACGTGCCGTTCAAATATTTAAGCAACAGATTCAAAGGCGTTCCCTCGATCAAACGATAAAAGCGGGAGAAATAAATCCGAGGCGTGCGTCGTTTACACGAGCAACGACCCTTCTCCTCTCCCTTCTCCGTCGAAATTCCACGAAATTAGTGGAATTCGCACAGTGAAATCAGTCTGGTCGTGCCACGCTCGTCGTGGATAATCGAACACGAGGATTCGTTCGGCTTTCGCAGCGCGTGCGGTACTAATTATCTCGCACTTGTGGTTTTTAATGCCGCCGCAAGGTGGAAGATAAAAAGCTGCGTCATAGCTGCGACCAACTATCCAACAGGCTGTCACGACTGTTCGTGGGTTTATACGAGCCGGACGCACCGGTCACATATTTGTACAATTAATACGCGCGAGAGTACCGTAAAGTGTGGACCGAACCGGCCGGCACCGGGAAGGCATTAACGAAGAAGGCTCGCCACGAGAGAGAAGTTATCCGCGTAGGTGTTAAACGCAAGCACACACGAAGCTGAAGTCCGTTCCGAGAACCGACTTCAAACTAATTCTTGTTATTAATTTTCAAGGTGTGGTCGCTCGAACGTTTGCTAATTGCAACGAAATGTATACGTCGCTGGTCGAAATGTTTCGATTTCAAGCGCGCGGCACGATTTCGTTTAATCGCGTAGCTATGAACGACGAGTATATACTCGTTCGTCGCGAAGGAATGACAATTTTTATTGTCTAACGACTTGTCACGCGAGAAAAGTAATTAAAAACATATTTGTAAATTTTAAATTTTCAAGACCAGTTCTTTTTACATTGTTTCTAAATATTTTCCTGCTATTGACATTAATTAATTGTTGATCAATATTGAATTAAGTTAAACAATAAAATTATTGATTTCTCTGAGGAAAAGAAGTCGCTGTGCTATTTCCTTATAATTGAATTCAATGTTACAGCAGCTGACGAGTACAATCGTCGTCGCGTCGTCGCGTTCTACCGGCACCGGAAATGTAGATACACGCGCTTTTAGAAGCGGCAGCAACAGCTAAANGATAAAATTATTGATTTCTCTGAGGAAAAGAACCAGTGCTATTTCCTTATAATTGAATTCAATGTTACAGCAGCTGACGAGTACAATCGTCGTCGCGTCGTCGCGTTCTACCGGCACCGGAAATGTAGATACACGCGCTTTTAGAAGCGGCAGCAACAGCTAAAGAGGTTAATTCACAACGCTGAATCCGAAATGAATAAGAAGCGTTACGAGAACACGGAGAAATCTATATCAAAAGTAAATACACAGGAAACCGTGGTACACGCCCGATTTGCACGTACAAATACAATCGTACGCGGACGACACACGGACCGGTGTATCCCCGAGTTTAGATACCGGTTTTAAAAGCGTTTTAAGCCTGCGAACGTTTCAAGGTCGGGCCAAGATGGTTCCCCCGAGTGCCGTTTTTAAGGTTCGGCTGCGGCGCTTACATCAGCCAACAGTATGTGGGTCAAAACGAAAAATTAATACGGGAAGCTGGCTGCGGGAACGCGTGAGAAGAGAACTCGATGGCTCGAACAACGTGGATCGGTCGCGTTTGCATCGGCATTCCTCCTCTCTCCTTCTTCGGTCCTCTTTGCCTCGTTCGTCGTGGCGGGCAATTCGCCCTCTTCGCTTACCTCTTATATCCATGTAAATTGATTGTTATCGACCATTACGTTCACGCTGGACCGTCACGTCGCTCCACTCGAAAATTGCATCGACTCTCGCCATTCTCGATCGTTCGTTAATCGCAGGCAGCCGCGCAGGTGAACGTCGCGCGGCCAGCAGTTTCACGCATCCGATTAATTATGAATATAACGTCAAACTTAACTGTAACGTCTCGCGCACCGTACAGTGAGAGTTGATCTTATACATGTTATGCACCATTATGTCGGACGATATTTGTATTATGCGCGTTAAGGCTGTCGCATGGGTGCGGTTGCCGGCGCGTTGCACGCTTACGTATCGGACAACTATTCGAACGCCAGTCAAATCGCCGCTGCGTTTATTAACTCGGCTTCGATCCGAATCATCGATAGACTGAAAACGATCGGGTTTGCCGCGTTTCAGATTGAAAATTCACGTCGGCGAGGAATCGTCCGAGCTACCAACCGAGTCCACCGTAGGAATCGCCGGGAGGATGATTACCATCGAATACGTCGATTCGATACGTTGATCGCGTATTAATAACGAGACAACAGACTGCTCCATTTATCTGTGCAACGCGATCGATAGTGAACGAGTCTCGCGGACAAAGTCGTTCTCAAGGGAATCGAGAGGAAAATGGCAGGTAATGGTGGAACAATTTCCCTGGATACGACAAGAAACACGACACGATACCAATCGGTCGTCCAACGGACTCGAACTTGGCAGCAGTCGTTATTCAAATCGAACAATGCGCGTTCTTTTTTCTTCTTTTTTTTTTTTTTTTTTTGANGTACACCGCAACGGATTAAAGGAAAAAGAGAGATAAAACCTGCTTCCAGGGACCTTCCAATCGATCAATCCTCGATCGAGTAGCGGTCAACGATGGACGACGTGCCCGTGTCGATTGTGTATTCGCGGTGCAATAAAATTAGCAGCCTTCGAAGGAACAAAGTACCTGTACTCCACTATGTAAAAACTATTTTATTGCAGCTCTCGCGCATAGGCGAGTCCGTGAGCGATTATTATACGCGATCGGCAATTATCACGCTTTGAATGCAATTGCAATTTCTCCACTTTTTCCCGCGACGACTTTTACGAATTTGCTTGGCGCAACTGTCGGATAACTCTTTTCCACTCCTAATTTTATCTCCACAAATTAATATCCCCTAGCACGTGTCATTACCGTTTCGTTGTTTCAAACACAGCGACGAAAAAAAAAAGAAAGAAAAACAGAAACGAAAGCGTATCGCGCGTCCATCGCGACGATAATTATCAAGACGAGCAAGCAGCTCGTGAAGGCTCGGCGATCTGGAGATTTTTTAGAAAATTTCCAAGAAAGAAAGCACGGAGTTACACGGACTGGGTAGTAACGGTAACGGGAGAATTTTTTTTTTTCCCTTCCGCTTTTAACATACCTGCGTGTACTCTAGTCTACAAAGCGACTGGAATTCAAGCGTTACTCTATAGACGTCCAGCCGATATAAAAGCGAGTTCACGCACACGGTGGCGCGTTATACAATTCAATCGTTCGCAGTGTTGCTGCACACGCGTAAAAGCGCACACGAGCGCGTATACTCCGGCGCAATCGGAGCACGAGGCTTGTTTCGAAACTTCGTACAAACGAACGTTTGTTTATGCCCACATTCTCGGCAACGACTGATAAATTAATCTCCCATGCTAATACGCCCGTGCAGCCGTCCGTAGCTGGCACAGCCAGTGCCTCGAACGCAACGCGATTTCGTATACCCCTTTCGTGATCCCCGCATTAATTCTCGATCGCTTCCGGATTTCATTTGGCCGGGAGGAGAGGGGACAGTCCGCGGTTGGAAAATGTGCACGTTCATAGATTACCCGCGTCGAGCGGAAAAAAAAGGAGGGGAAGGGGGAAGGAGATTATGTACACGCGTCCATTTGCATGGAGCCGGAACATTATGCGAAACGGTTGTTCCCCTCGACGAGCCGATTCAGCGCTCGCGGGTCAACCCAAGACGCTCGAGATATCTGCTCGTTAATCTCCGAATATAACGTAGAATATAGAATATGGAAATACGGGATATGTTTCGAGAGTGAACGGTGGCTATCTTTCTTACGAGCTCTAAAACGGAGAGTGTACGCCCGATTTCAGCTTGAAACACCAACGAGAGGAACAGATGAGAGAGAATTAATTAAGCATTATAAATTAATGCCTCATTGCCATCTGTTTCACGAGAATATATCGCGATAGAAAAACTTTCGACGTAGAAACAAGCAGATATTCGACGAAATCACGTGGCACAGATTAAATCCAGCAGCATGGTACAACGGTCTGCGTACAACGATCCAATCGCCAACGATACTTTGGGTCTAATGTCAAGGGTACGACATTATGTCCACCGTACAGACGGCCGAACGTCGTAAACGGCTTTCCACGCGCGCGACACGGTGAGGAAACCCGAAGAGGGGAACGCGGAAAAGGAGGAAAGTTGGACGATAAACGGACTGATGGACTTTCCCATGCTCCACCTCCGCGGGAGAGCCATAAACGTCTTGTCTTTCGATTTAAATGTCCCGGCATCTACTGGGTTGGGCAGATCCAACACTGCCGCGCCCTCGTGCGTCTCTGCGCGTTACTCCGCGCAGAATATGACGGATTTTTCTCTATCGTGACTCGATTCTAGCGCGATGTTTAGCGTGAAACGTTTCGTCCTCGAAGGAAAGACTTTCTAAAAAAAAGTCGAGAGCGAGTGGAGCTAGACAGGATTCAGTAAGAGTACTTTTTATTTCCAAGATGTTCGAAAGCGAGCAGTTCGGCCGTTTATTCGAAACGATAGATCGGTGACAATGGTAAATTTTGCTGTTGAAAGGAAAAGTAAGAAAGGTTAAATGTAAAAAATGCGTCGGCAAATGTTCGTGACAGTTACGTAACGAAGAACAACCGAGCGATCATAATTATTATTACGCAGTTTATGTGGAAACGTGGCTCGAAAAAAACAAAAATATGCTCTCGCCCGAACGGCCTTCGCTTTCGAAAAAGAAATTACGACTGCACAGGCGAGTGTATGATGCATAAACATCATGATAGGAACGCGTCGCATCCGGAATAATCTGCTATTCTTAAGCTGAGTTACAACCGTTTAACACGCGACGGATCGATCTCCCTCTTTCCTGCCCTATATACCGGCGGTGAAATCTTAATAAAAAAAAAAAATACTCTACCCGATACTCCACTCTCCGTTTGAAAAATCCACGCAGTGGTTGGATTAACAAAGTCTTTCGGGTGAAAGTCGAATAAATTACATCTCGTTGCACGATAGAAAGAAAATTGAAAAATATAATATATCAAACACCTCGAGAGGCGTGCATTCGCGGAACGAGCACTCGTATAGCGAAAGCGTCGAATAAACGAGGCGGTCGCTTGAGGCTGACCGACTGCTGGCAACAAACATTAAAAAGTATAGTGATATCTGAAAATTTGCAAATCCATAGGCGAAACCTTGAAATTAATATTCGTGTTTCTAAGTATATACGAGCGGCTCATCCTCAGCGGGTAATAATAATTTCATGAAGCTGGTAAATGGAAAAGACTATATTAAACGAAACTCGAACGCGCTGGCCGGTAACTCGTACGTTATACACCGCGGTATTACATTCCTGTTACATTCTCTCTATCGCAACCGCGATAGTGTATAAGAGTACGGGAGAGACTTTTACGAGGGGCAATGAATGTCCGTACGGTGAGGTTCCGTAAAGTTCGCTCGTATACTATCGGCAACTTATTAGAATTAATTAACTTTTCACCCGTACACCACATTGCTTATTAGCCCCGACGACCTGGTTGGTCGTTGACGTCCACGTCGCGACGTTTCCATTATCCACGTTTCTCTCGGTTAGTTTCGAACTCGAAAATTATATCATAAGCCCGTGTTCCTCTGCACTATCGATTTATGCCACGACGTGCAACCTACAACGTTGTTTCGATCCCTCTGTGACATTTCCTCGGGTTAGAATGAAACATTAACACCGAGACACTACACCGAGAAACAGTTAACGACGTATCTTTATAAAGCCCGAATGTTACACGTGGATGATTTTTAATACGTATCAGACATCAGTTTGACCGAACGAACGAATTCGCTCGTGTAGAATAACGCTCGTATGAAATCCTACCTTTAAATCAATCTCGTTCAAGAGCGCGGCGCGATCTCGTTAAAAGTCTGGAACGAATCGGTTCGGGAAGTTTCGCAAAACTGCTCTTCAGTCGCCGTTCATCGTCTCGTTCGAGCGATGCTAATCCCTTTCAACGAGCAGGGAGGACGATCAGAACGAGAGGGAAGAAGGAAGGAGCGAGAGTAAAGGAGAGTTGTTGGGAAAAGAAGGGAACACACCGAGAGCGGTAACCGAACGAAAGGTAGAGAGAATGGGAAGAGATAGAAGGAGGGAAGGTGAGGTCGAGGTGATTCGCGGCAAGGCGAGGCAAGGTGAGCTCGGACCCACCTGCAATTATCCGGTCTAATGAGCAAACAGTCTGTTCCACCCCACCTCTTTCCCTCTCGAGTTCTCTCTTGTTCTCCCGTTCCTCTCGATTCTCTGCTCGCTAGACGGCCCATCAGAAACGCGTGTACTTGACTCTGCTCAACCAGCAACCTTCGTATCCTCCTCCTCCTGTTCCTTTTGCTCCAACCTTCACCTCTGCCGCTATCCAGCCTACCAATGCAGCTTAATGAAGATTATTAAATTAGTAGCTCTCACGCGGGCGGTTTTTCCATCGGACAAACGTACTCCGGTGGCTTGGCCGCTCCCATCGATTCGCTGCCGGCCAACCTTTCAGCAGAGCCAACTGGTTCGTTAACGTCCGTACGCGCTGCTCTCTACGCCCGCTTTACAGTCGAGCGTTTACAAAGAGAAGCGAGACTGAAAAATGGAGCTCGAACCGCATGGCGATGCCGAGAGAAAAAAAAAAAAAAAAGAAGAAGAGAGCAACGAGACCAAGATAAATGCGTGGTACACGCGAGATCGAGAGAGTATGATGGCTGCGCCACGCGGAGAGAAACGAACTATCTCATCAGTTGTTACTTGAACCGACCCTGGGAATCGCGCAGCCCTGAGATTTCAAAAGTTTCGGGTCAGAGGGCAGCCTCTGGGGTCACCAGCGGGTCTAACGACACGTGGACGACGATGGTTACCGAGCACATTGACCCTGATCTCTTGATTTTAGAAATAGAAATGATTCGGCACGATCGAACGAAAGGAGACAACGAGAAAGGCAACGAGTTAAAAGACTCGGATGACTCAGCGGCGGAGCTAGGCGAAACGAAGAG
>NIPQ01003157.1:0-21530 GCA_002806875.1 Lepidotrigona ventralis hoosana
AGAGAGAGAGAGAGAGAGAGAGAGAAGGGAAGAATTGATATTGAAAAAGGGGCGTGAAACAAAGCGCAATGGGAGAGCCCTCGAATTAATTAAAACAACAATTTATTAAGTTCGTTGAGACGAACGTGCGAACGTGTCGCGCGTGTAGGTGTGTGTGTAAATGAAACCTCTGCTATTGACGACAATCTCTGCTTTGACAAAATGGATAATTACTGCAGGGAGAAATTGATTAGCATCGTCGGGAGGAAGAATAAAGATAGAATGAAGTATGAAACAGATAAGGATCAGCTGCTATGTGGGTGGCGTACTTGCTGCTGAGAAAGTTTTAACATCGGCGAGCATAAAGCAATCAATCATCCGGTAAAGTTGTTTAATTCCTGCGGTAACTCACAGCATATATATATATATATATATATATATATATATATATATATATATATATATATATATATATATATATATANAACTTGTGCGATACATAGAATATCCAGCGACGTGCTGTGACGAGCATACCATAACATTGAAATTTTCATCCAAAGTATGTCCTGTTCGACAGAATTGTACTACAGCTCGCGCGCGTTAGCGCCGGGATTCGAAAAATTTTTCTTTCTCGCTCCTTTTTTCTTTTTTCAACTTTGATTAGATCGGCAAACGTTTTCCGCTATAGACGTACTACCAAACCATTATCAGGAAATTGTTTCGAATCCCTAGCAATTGCGTGCAATCTACGCGAACGCTGGGCGAATCGATTTCAACAACTACACTCAGCTTCTCTGTAAATCGAAGCACGCGATACGCTTCGTTTTCCTGTCGAAAAGCCGGGGACAAAAGACTTCGAATCGACAATGTGTCACTGAAAAACAATCAGCTCGACGCACGCGGATGGGACGGAGGGGTGAAAAAACACGTTGCCAGGAATTTGTACTATCATTTCAGTTTCGCTGCCAGTGGCAGCTTCGAACCGAAGACGACTCTTTAAACGGTTAATATATGGAGTTTTAACGCAATTTTCGACGATGGTTATAACGATTATAATAAATTGCGAGATGAACAGTGCAAACATTTCTACGTGAAAATTTCTTGGAAAAATGACATAGCATAGTACATAACATGTATGAAAATGAAGGAATCGTCACAACTTGGTTCAATTTGTAATTATCACTTGAAATCAGTATTTGGAAACATTAGGAAAACATCTGTAGACACGAGAATAATTGAAATAGTTCGAGATAGCGTGTACCCGCGTAACGATAAAGATTTCTCGTACAGGCATATTATTATCTCACGTTCTCTCATACGTTCCATTTCAAGGCGAAGGCCGAAGGAAAATAGTTTGATATCTAAGACTCGTTTCCCTTCATTCCTTCATTGCCGTTTCTCTCGCAGCCGTCGATCTATCTTACATTGCTCTCCGATCCATCGCTGCCGGACACACAATTCTCTGTGCTTGGTTCGATAGCTATTACCGCGAAACCACAGGCGTATCTTTCTTACTGACGGGCTACACAGCTGTGCCGCTGTAAAAATCCCACATACACACAGAGAGTACCAAGCTGAAAGCCTTGCGTTTACGAAGCTTCCTATTCTCCCTGTACCATACTGGCTGCTTTATGTTACAGCTTTTTAGAGACCAAGAATTTTAAGTCGCAGACGCGACAATGCATTCTCGCTCGTTAACGCTTTGTCCGCGGTTGGGATCGTGAGAATATTCTCGTTAAAACGAGATCTCTTTCAAAATACTCGATGTTTCGAAAAAAAAGAAAAGAAAAAATGACACAATGAAATATTTTTTGCAAGAAAGAAACAATTTTCTCTGCTTTCCACAGATTGTGACTGTAGTTCGATTGACAGAACAGTCTTGCACATTATAAGAAAATGACAATTTTCGAAAACTCGAATTATTCGTTTAGAGAAATTTCTTGAGAGTTTCATTAAGAATCGAGCTTCGACATCGATCGCGACCACTTGCAAGTTTGCAGAGAAGGAACTTGCCGCATTGTGAATTTTCACCGAAAATCCAGCTCAAGCTTTTCTCTTTCAGTTTCATTGAAAACGTACCTTCGACAGCATTCGACTGCAACGTTAACGTACGACAGAACCATGGAACGTATAACGTTCGATTTGAGAAAGCTTCGCGTTACCGACACGCAGAGAGAAAGAGAAAAAGAGGGAGGAGGTCTTTGTCTTGCGTGCAGCATATCCCCTCGATCGACACCCCGCGAGCGCATAAACGAAGACTGAACAGCGATCGAGGTGAAAGAGCCCGGCAGTTGAACAGAGGACAAGCAGACAGTTTCTCGCGAGGCTGGATAATCGTCCGGACGTTGCGATCCGGTATTACTCGGCCCCTGGGGTTAAATTGCGATCAAGGGCTTAGCGGTGATTCCCGAAGGCCGATGGAAGTACGTGACTGATTTCTACGATTTATTCGCGTGCGCACACATTGACGCAGCCTACCGGACCGCCTCTGGCTATAATCGTTTCTATTCGTTCGACGAATATCCAGCTCGTCGTGTATTCCGCTGTTAGAAAGGAGGACCAACCAGCTCCGACTCGGCCACTCGAACTCTAACTTTCGTTAAACGAAGTTTGTGTGTCTCGTCGCACTCTCGCGCGAGAATTCTTCGACGTCGTTGACATCGACCGCGTTACTGCCGCTTAGGCGGCGTTTCTGCGGCGCGTAATTGAAGCGGGGATTAACTTTGCTCTCGTGGAAAGAAAGCTTTGTCCAATCGGTCGATATTGGTTTTCCGTCGCCTTCCGGGAACTCGCTGCGAAAAATAAAAAAAAAAAAAACCCGCGTCAACACTTTCGACAACGAGATCTCGTAATATTTCTCTGCGATGTATTCGAGTTTAGGCGAATTTCCCTGTGAGAAACGCAAAAAATATTGCAAAACATTGTCGCGGTGGAATAGTTTCGGTCCAATTTTGCCGCATTAATTTGCTCAGATTTGTCAACGTTTCGGGAGATTTGGACACGTTTTCACAATTTAGGCGAATCTTTTAAACGAAGGAATATGTAATAGAAAGCTGAAAGTTGAAAGGAAGATGCAGAGGAATAGGCTTGCATCGTGTTATCGAACGTGGCGTTTGCATCTACTCGTGTCGTCTGACGAGTGACCCCTCATTCTACTGTACCGTTCCACTAGCCTTATTTCGAGATCTGCACGGTACGTCTAGTGTTCTCCGAACGAAGAATTTGTGTCAAGATTATTGCACGTAGTCTGATCGCTACACTGCCATGAAAACAGTTCAAGCGTTTAAATGACAATACAATTTTACAGACTATTACGATTGCTAATTAAACCATATAATATATCCGTATCCATTACGCGAGGTGGCTTTCGCGAGAAGAGAAAATTTTGCTGAAGGTGACCGCTGTCAAATTACCCAAGACCAAGATCATCTAGATGCGACACAGTGTACCATAACACGATCCATCATCATTTTATGCAGGCTAATAAATCATGTCGGATATGACGCGACTACAAGGGTCAAGGTCAGAGCAGCATATCTCTCAGACGAATACCGGCAGAGCATTTACGAAACACGTATCTAATTGAACCACGTGGCCAAAGGTGGTTCAAGGCTGGCAATCTAACGTCACGAAATAATTACGTGAATTTCACGGGAGGGCAGATGTGTCATTAAAGGGATATTGCCGCGCGCAATTATGCGGCCGTTGGACGTGTTTCAGTCGATCTCGTCCTTAGCGTGCCCTGGTGGATGCACTCGGTGGGGAGGCACTTAAGGCCTCGTGCACGAAATTAACGGCACTGGCCGTTCGCATAATCCAGCCGAGGCGAGTAACGGCGCTCGCGTTGCAATTAGCTCGTAGGGAACACAGGGACGGGCGAACGAATATTCGGCCGGCGGAGAGCGAAAGAGAGGCGCTTACACTCTCGACAACGACACCGTTACCCAACAATCTGGCCGGGCTACGCCGGCTGCTGCACGACACGTCGTACGGAATCGTACACGCGCAATCAGGCCTCTACGTCTCTCTCCCTGCCCCGGCAGAGGTTTGCACGAACAACCTCTATAAATAAACTCGCGAAATGCAAAGCGCGAGCCGATCGTCGTAGATGGGCACAACTTGAGAGAGCACCGATGCTCGATGCACCTCCGGACGGAAGGTATAATGAAAGCTTGCCTGTTGCCTCGCTTGCTACTTGCTTCGACTGGACGTCGAAGAGGGAAAAGGATCGATCGACGATGAGATCGGGTAGAAATCTATTTGCAAACGAGATGCCACGATCTTCGGCCCCATTGTTCCTCTATCGGATCGGGCGATCGTCCGAGCGATACAAGTGGCAATTTGCGGAATGATTATAACAGTACCATTACCCTGATTATCCTGGCATATTCGCGTCCGCGTAGGAGCGCTTCTCCGGTTACCTGTCCCACTTTCGATGTCCCTTGTATATCTCGTTAGACAGCCACCCACGTGGCTCCCAAATAACCCACGGGGACTTGGTGTTGGGTAGCGACGCGACGATGGTGAATTGGTGTGATGGTGAGGCAAATGCATCGAGAGGAGTGGTAGGAAGCAGCGGTGGAAGGGGGAGGGAAAGAGCGCGAGAGCAAATGATACAGAGAGAGAGAGAGAGAGAGACAAAGAGATACACAGAGCAGGTAAATGGATGGATAGATGGACACGGAGGGAGAGACAGAGAGAAGCCATCGTGGTAAGCGATGAGCACACGCCTGTCGGACATAGCCACTGAGAACAAGGTGGCATTGGGGGATACAGCAGCAGACTCTCGATCGCAGTCGGCCGATAGCCGCCGCATGACAAGCCCAAGGGGTGTACGTAAACGGGTGAATCTACCTAGTCCAGGCCTCTCTCCGCTCCCGTGCGATGCAAGAAGACCCTTGTCCACTCTGTGTGTGTGTGTCTCTCCCCTTGGAACCTCCTCCTTCTCCCCATCCAACTCGCTGTAGGTCGGCTGGCTCTCTTGACTGGATTTGGTCGATAGCCTACATTCCAGGTTCGCCACTCTGGTACCTGTTACCATTTCGATAATTGTGTACGCAATGTCGTGGTATGGATAGAATGACGACGCCGCTACCTCGGACCCCCCGGGACCAGGGCTTCTGAGGTTTCCAGAGACGCGGCATTGCTGGCTCGAAAGCAACGAGCACGAATACCACCGATCGAGAGAGCAGCAGCTCCGGGCCAGCTCCTGCCAGCAGCTTGGTTGGTTAGGCGTACACGGTAGCGAGAGCGGCAGACGATACCGTTTCCAGAGTATGGGCCTGCTAGCTGATTAGCGATGCGCCGCGCACTCGAAACGTCGCCGGGAACAACACGAAGAAGGAAAGGGAGCGCGCGAGTGTACGATCGTACTGGAATCCGTAGCGTCGTAAATACGCCACCAAGATCGTCCTATCGACTTAGGATCCCGATACACCGTCCATGGGAACACCGTACACCCTTTTCGCGCACCGACTCTTACTTTCTATCTCTTCTTCCCCCGTGGTCGTTTACTGGCAATCGTTATTTGAAGACGCACGCCGCTGAATCTCGCGGCCCGATCGCCGTCCCCCCCTCCCGAGCAAACACAAATTCTCCAGTCAAGGAGAGAAGGGGGGCGGGGGATTCGCAAGACGTCGCGCATCGATCGAGGGAAGAAAAACGCCTCGCGTATGGAAAGAATCAAACGTGTTCAGAAAAAAGCGAAAAAGCGAGGAAGCTTTCTTGATTGTTCGTTTGCCGCATCAAACATGCAGACGGTTTGAAGATCGATTTTCTTGTTCTCGATTTTACGAAAGTAAAGAACCGAGTCTCTCTCGGAGAACAGAGTCTCGCAACGTGTTCTGACGAAAGAAGATGCTCGTCGCATACGATCTCCTACGTATACGGGATAAAGAAATAATATAAAGCGCCGGATCGTGAAATAATTCACGATCACTCGCCTTGTTCTGTCATCAATATGTATATCTATAGCTATCCGTATGAATGGTTTTCGCAGGACGGTGCACAGCGCGGCCAAAGAGCAACTGATCCTCCTCGTTGTTTCTCTTGCACGGGTGACGTCGCACATTTATACGTCAATATGCAAGTCTGGCAAGAATTAATAACCCGCGACTCCAAACAGAAAGTGTTTTCACCCTATTTCACGGTCGCAATTTATGATACTTAAACGAAGCGAGGCAGTCCTTGTTTGCGTATACTCGACAACTACTGATGATACCGAAAGACACAAAAATACCTTCACTTTCCATCGCGTCCATATTTCTGCGGTAAGCGCTTGCTCTTGGAAGACGCTGGCTGGCGAGAGGCGGATAATCTGCTCGTTGAAAATATGATTACGAAGTTCCCTCGTGTATAACGAACTTTTTCCAAAGTAACCGCGAATAAACGCGCGGCCAGTGTTCTGCGAAGGAATTCGATACGGAATTCGAGTTTCTCGAGTTGCCCTTGTTCACGTAACAAAGAGGCAGTTGCACTCGATCAAAGAAAATATACAGCACGGTTCTTTCTCGATTGAGCAGAAAGTAAGCGACGTGAAAAAATATTATTTTTTCATAAACAGGACGTTGTCTATGTTTTGTCTCAAATTAGGCAAAGTCAAATCGATCCGATTTTTTTTTTTTTTCGAAAATCAAAGAAACTTACTTTCGCATGTGGAATGTTTCGCTCGGCGACCGATCGCACCGCGAATCGGAGCAGCCGGCGCGAAAGCGAAAGAAACGGAAAGGAAGAGCCACTTCCTCTGCTCGTTTTCGCATCACACTTCCGGCCGGTGTAACGATACGTGTATGAGTAACAAGAATTAATATCCACAACGATCCGTAAGAGAGCATTCACTTTTGCCTTGTCCGCTCGGCAACGTCCCACAATAAATACTCTTCTTCTCTGTTTCTTTCGCCAGGCCCTGCCGACTCGGTGGATACGCGCGCGCGTGTGTGTGTGTGTGTGCGTGGCACACCGTGCACGTACACACCGTGGCAACCCTAACGACACTAAAGGAAATTTGTAATGAAACGTACAAGACATAATGGCGAAGGAGGCCGAGGGGAAGCCACCAGAGCGATTTATCACGAACGCGATGTGATCGAGGCTCGCCTCTAGCGCTCGGACGTTAATAACGCCGGGCTGCGAATCACGAACGTTCTATCCACCGCCACCTTCTTCTTCTCCTTTCTCCACTGTGTATCTACCCCGATGCATACCTAATAAAGCAGCACCGGCCCCGCATCCACGGACGTTCGCGCATCGCCTTTTCCGTACAACTGGATAAAAAGGCGTGTAGCGGCCGTAAAGACGACAGCGACAGCCAGCCCGGCCGGCTTGACGTTGACGGTGCCGCGCGGTCTCGATGATCCGCCGTAGGCTAACTATAATAAATACCCCGTCTATTTGCAAACGAAACGTTCTGTGACGCGAGACACATTCTTCTGCCAAGAATAATTCCGCTTTTTCTCGACAGTCTCTTTCGTGACTTGCGGTTACAGTCAACATCGATTCCGAGTCGCACCTCGAGAAGACAACTCGAGAGGGTGGCGTTGGACGAAGACTGGAACAATTGCTCACGAGAATTTGCTCGGTTTTTTCCCCCTTGAGAGCAATTTCTAATCATTTCAACTAAAAGTTTCCATTCTTGATGTTTTCGAAGGATTAAGAAACAGACTGCGAAGGTATGATAATTGAAATAGTTCAAAGAGGTCACGATTCTGAACAGTTTCCAGATTTGTAAATTTACTCGAGTTAAAGAGGAATACATAGCCTCGCATGCAAAAAACACATTCCCGGTTTACTTCTCTTTTTTTCCTTTTCTCTTTCTTTTTCTTTTTTTTTTTCTGCAAAAAAGGTCGGAAATTCCCTGGATAAACACCTACTTTGAAGCGAAACGGGGTCGGTAAACCTGATTCAAGCGTCGCACTGTGGTCAGCAGAAAATGCAGGTCATTCCCGCGTGGCGCGTTCTAATCGTACAACGTCCCGGAAGACAGTATCGGACGATGGCAGAGCTGGCCGTGGCCGTTGTCGTCTTCTTTAAACGACCGTTTTCTTTAAAGTCTGTTCGAAAGGGGTCTGTAATACAGAGAGCGAGCGAGCGGGCGACAGAGAGAGAGAGAGAGAGAGAGATTCGCGTCCCTGTCGTCCAGTTTTTCCCCTAGTTTAGGAAGGGAGGAGGAGAAAACGCGCGCGGTTGGTACGGGCACTGAGAAAGTTCGTGCTCGGTATTCGTAGTAGCGGCGCGGTTCCACGTCGAGGCAACGAGAGAAAGAGAGACTATACGAGCGTATAGCGATTGAGTTAGTGATTGTGGTGGTCCGGAACTGCACGGACGGATGTATCCTGCCAACTAGATAGCTTCGGTACGGCTGAGCTGGCCAGAAGATGAGAAGAAGAGAATCGGGCTTTCGGAAAGGAGAGGAGGTCGGAGAGAGACGACGGTTGGCGAACGAGACACCGGTATATGTAACAATCCGTGATTGCTGTATGCCGGGTTCGACGTTCACCTTCACGGTTCCTCTCTATTCCCCTCTCGCCTTACGTTCCCTTTATTTCTGCCTGCCCGCGTTTTATTTCTTGCTAAGCGTCCCTCCTCGCGTCTCTCTTTCATCGATTCGCCGATTCGTTCGAACAAGATGGCAACTCTCTCTCTCTCGCTCTCTCTCTTTTTCCTCACTGGCTGCGCGCAAAACTATGACGAAACGGTGAAAACGGTTGTATATCAGGGACTGGATGGAGGATAGACGTTTGATGCAAAAGTGCAAAAACAAGCGAAGAAACGCGAACCGACGAAGCGAGGCGAAGAACCGAAACGTGCTGGCGAATCGGCCAGTCAGTCGACCAGGTTAGAACTAGCCGAGGTAGCCACTATCGAGTTCGAGTCTCATTCAACGAGTTGGCAAACTGTTCCCAACGCTGCTCGTTCCTCGTTTCTCTGACCTCCGCTGCTGGTATTACCACTTGAACAGAGAGAGGGATGGATATATCCCAGGAGAGAGAGCGAGCGAGCGAGCGAATGGGAGATGTGTATGTATGTGTGTGTGTGAGAGAGAGAGAGAGAGACAGAGAAAAGGCTGGGTGCAACGCGTTTCCTACCCTCTTGTAACTTTTATGATCCGCGTAAAGCAGCGATTTTCATCGGTTTTGCGCTGCCCGTTGCCTAGCGCCGCCGCCACCGCCGCCGCCGCGCTGGTTGCTTTCTTCTTTCGCTTCTCTTTCTGCAGTCGTCACTGCGCGCCGCTCTAATTAATTCGCGTTTCCCCCTCGAACCGTATCACTCGTTTGTTTCTACGCGAGTATTCCTCCGGCGAACGTAATACCGAAACACACAAGTGGATGCTCGCGGATAATGAAGAAAGTATGAATCCAGTCTTTCGATTCGTCTTCACGCTCCTGTGGCTCGGATCGACTTTAACTCACCGCTCTCTGTCCGCCGGGGAATGATGTTGGGAAAGTACGGCGAGGAAACGAAATTTCATCAATTTTATGAATAACGAAGCTTCTGTCTTTCCTATTTGATTTCGGCTGTTCAAACGCGGATAAAAATGTTTAGACACGTAAGGTCTAGAAATTTTCTAGACCTTTTATTTCAACGTTTTCTTCACTTCTCTTTCGTACCATTATTCATTCCACTTCGATCGAAGACGTTTAACAACGATGACCAGTAGAACGAAGCATCAATCGAGCGGATCGCTGGCCCTGATCCCCGCGAATATTTCCACGACGACGAAAGGGAACAACCGGGCATGTATCATCGTTGTGTTTACGTCCGCGCAAAGACGAGAACAGAGTCGAGAGTCGTTTTTAACAGGCGCAGACCGGAGACGGGAAAAATAATGGTGTCATATTTGCGTAGCAAGCATCATAGAGGAGCTTTAGCATGCAAAGCTGGCAGATGGCTCAACGTTCTCGAGCTTCTCGTCGCAAGACGGGCACGAATACATTCGGCCATACACGAACATACGTCGCAACACGCGCGGATGCGTCTTCTACGGTTCTCAGTATCAGTCTGATTTCCCGACAAGTTAAAACCGCGCCGATCCCTTCTTTTCCGCAACGAGAAACTTCTTTTCCACGACGCGATTACCTGGACAAACAACAGAAACTACAAAATTGATGAGTTTCGTGCACGCAACGCACGTTCGAGACTCTTCGAGTTGGTTTCTCTCGAAACGGACGTCGTTATTTTTATTCCCCCGAGCGAGAACTAAGAGTCTAAAATCGATCTTATCGCGGCGAATCGATTAAAAGGGCTCGTCTTTTTTTTTTCTTTCATTGAATCGCTCGCTACGAGAGAGAGGTGTGGCTTTTGGTGATCCTAATTACCCGAAATACCTGATTCCCTCCATCGAACCAGTTAACTCGCACCCTGAAATTAAACTTAATTCACGGGTACCTTTAAACTAGATGAACGGTTCGCGATATAATAAGGCCCGGCCATCTCGTTTACGTACAATCTAACCTTGGATCCCCCGTTTATAGATACATTGTTAAAAATTTCGTTCGACTAGCGATCGAGCGGTAACAGCAATTACCTCGCTGTTTTTTCGCTGGTCGTGCTCCTTTTGTCGGGCGTACGATCGAGTCGAATGGCGCCTCTAATGAAATTCATTTAGTTCGCTCGTTTTGTTTGTTTTACGGCTGATTCTTCTGTATAACGGATAATAACAAGTTAGAGGCAGGTTTCGGGTCGATTTAATTTGTCACGCGGAGGAACCTGTATTCGTTTCGAATAAAACACCAATGCAATGCGCGTTCAAATGTGCACGCAGCTTGTGTCCCCAATGGTTCATTTCACCAGTCAAATTAAATTAACCGTACGATTTATTTCGTTAGACGATGATTTACTTTCTTTCACTTCGTTTTCAACTGCTCACGTTTCGAAAGGAAATAATAATCTTTCACAGATTCCTCCCCGTCTAAATATTGTTCTTCGTCGACCACGTACACTGGAAGGAAATGAAATTCTGATTTTAATATTCCGCGGTGAAACGTTATTGACAGCGGTATTAAAAGGCTGACGTCCCTTTGATTCCGCTTGTGTGCTCCTCGCTTTCTCCTCGATTTCCCACTTTTTCTTATTGACTCGAGACTGAAATTGAAATGATTGAGACGAAGATACGATCGCATATAGTTACGACAATTTTCATATGCTAAAAACTTCAAGTACATATTAATTTCTAGTTGGATCTTCTACTTTAATTCTACTTGGATCGATAAATACGGAAATTGCAAAGAGATAGAGAGAACACGAGGAATATTTAAGTGAAACGATTTTCAGAAAAAGAAATCGCAGGCCGGACAATCAAGTCACAGTAGGATTTCCGCGGAGAAAGAAATCCCTCGATTTTTAGTTGGTTTCCAGTTGGAGCGCGATAGGTGTGAAACGTTGTCAGAGACGAAAATTTTTCCCACCCGAGGGACGTTCGAGCGAGCGGCGAGCTCTCGTATTCCTTTTACAAAGCCGCGAGAATACGGAAATTACGTATTCGCAGCGCGCTCATTACCGAAGATATTCCGACAACTTGACGAACATTTGACGAGCCTGCTAGTTGGAAGACAATGCGTTGCGAGACTCGCGAGTTGAATCTTCGGTTGGATTTTAAAGCTCGAAGATAGATCAACTATTTTTCACTAGAATTAGTCTAAATTATCTAGAATTATTTGCTCTCGAAAGCCTCACGTGGGCATCACGACGATTCAGCTACGAACGATAATGACGAAAATCGGTGAAAGATATCCAAACAAACATCCTCGGCAAGCTCGGAAGCTTCGTGATCTCGAATATGAAGAATCCAATTCTTTCAACGAGGGGAACCGTGCTAGAATTCCAGGTTCGCATTTTTCTTCGCGAGAGCGTCGTCCCTCTTTCCCCGTTTTCTCTTCTTTTTTTCTTTCTCCCAGTCGGAGTCTCGCTCCATTTAGACTAACGACCGACGCGGGACGACCGAATCAGCCACGAGGAATCTGGACTATCGTGGCGGAAAATCTGGAATGTCTAGCCTCGTGCGTCACGCCTGTGCGACTATGGGGCTAGCTGGCCGGCTAGCTTTTCAGCCGGCTCGATAGCCCAATATTTATTTCGCATTGTCTTTGCCCGCTATCGTTCCCCTCGGCTTCTTTTTCGCCGTCCACCGTACCAGGCGGAAGTCGTGAGCCCGGGGCCGCATGCATTGCATGCCGCGCGATGCGATGCGATGCGCAACAACGTCAAAGAGAGCCCGCGATTTCCCTATGCAAATCGTCCGCCGGCCTCTCTCTCTCTCTCTCTCTCTCTCTCTCTCTCTCTCTCTCGCCAGGGCCAGGGGCCTGGGCTACCAGGCGAATCAAGGACACCATAGAGGGGCAAAGGGTGTGCGCGTGCTGGCTACATCACAGCAGCGACGAGACACCGAGACCGAACCGAGCGAAGGGTGAATCAGCTAAAATAACCGTCGGGAATAATGCCATAGATTGGGAGGACGAGTTAGCGCGCGCATTGCGAGAAATGGACAATATATCGCTGGGCCGGCCATTACAGGGGACCATTAGATAGTCGACACGTCGAGATAACGAGCATTAGCCACACAACGGCCACGTTAGGTAGGTGCTCGGCCACCGGTAGGAGCCGCGCCAACCCAGCAAGATCCATACCGCGGTATAGCTACACAGTTGATCGTCCCCTGCGTTTCCTGCCATCTTCTTCCTTCTCTTCTCTCGCTCTCCTCAATCACGCGTGCTCCACGGTCACTCGACCTCCTCTCATTTTATCTCTCGTTTGTATTCGTTCAATTAATATCGCGGATCGCAACGTTAGCGTCGGACCGGTTGATTACCGATTACCGATCCACGAAGTGAAGTTCCGTATCGTGTATTCTTGCTCGTTGAGCAACGGCTTCATAATCCCGGGTATTCGGAAATTTACTAGCGCTGGCCGGGTTAATGATGATTCGATTTGAATAGGTGACTACATCGAGCGAGTCTCTTAAATCGCAACGCGATCGAGATTATCGTTCGGAGATGGGAAAAATTGAGATCATCGAGTGAATTCAAGCATTCAACGTCCTATCTGATGATCCATCAAAATCAATCGTTCTATTCCACGATTCTGTAAAACTCCGTCTCGTCGATTGACGAAAATTATTTGTTTTTTTTTTTTTAAATATCATAGTGCAGATCGTTAGAATCGTTCAACCAACAGCTTGCTCCGTCGTCCAGAAGTTCCTTCGCTACGGACGATATCGGAAGATCCATTAACTTTCCCGGGACTTAAATTCCCGCGGACACAATGAATTAACTGGATGCTATATCACGTTCGTTAAAGTATACTAGGAGCGAACGACGAGCGAGACGAAGGTAGCGGATCGGCCTCGTAATTTTCAGGGGGCGGCTTGGCGCGCCGGTTATAAAAGTGTTATTTAAAATCACGCGGCCAATAGCACGCGGGGAAGGCATTCGAGCCCGAAGTACCCACGCTAGATCCCGTGTAAAGAGCGAGTCCTCGGGATGCAGGACGTTTCCTTTTCCGGCGAGGTAGATGTTGAGATCGACTACGGCCGTGTCTCCTGTTCTCTCCCGTTTCGCCCCATCGTTCTCGTCCCATCACTAACGAAGAACAGAAACCCCCTTGATCTCTCTCTCTCTCTCTCTCTCTCTCTCTCTCTGTGTCTCTGTCTCGCTCACTCTTTCACTCTCGTGCGGATTTCTCTCGGCGCTCTCGCATTATTGCGCTATAGTTGCTACAGTTGAATAAAGAGGCTGCTGGGCACAACCTACGGCGGGAATGCATACCAAGGCTCAGTGGCACGATACTGTGCGTAATTTCCTTTGTTTCTGCCGCGCCGTTAGTTTCCACGTGATTTCGAAGAACAGTTCGATTACCCTCGACAATTTTCGCAGCGAGCAGCCAGCAGCAGTGTCTATCTTCCTCTCGGCAGCTGGCAACGCAACGAATGTTAATGTAATCGCTGGAACGATGGAAGAATCGCTTCCTTCGTCTCCTCGGCCGAAGAGAAACGAAGACAGTAAATGAAGTAATTTTGACGTCTCTAACGCCGGCGTTAGATCTTTCTCGTGGAATCTTCTTGCTCCACAGATTCGTTGAGATAACGATCGAATTCCCGGTTCTGGACACGTACCATCCGCGAAACTTCATTCCTCGTACGAAAATGAACGACGGGACAGAGGCAAAAGACAAGACAAAGATCCTCTCGATGTTTTGAAGAACTGCTGCAAACAAGTATAGAGAACACGATCGCTGTAATTACTTGTTTCAAGATGAAAAAAGAAGCATTCCTCAACACTTTGGCAATCGCACATTTTTCTCGTTGCGAAATTTTTGGTTGTTCATAGCATAATTGTTATGGTAATTGCATTATATTTACCGATAAAAATTAGCTCGTCAAATTAGTGTCTTTTTACACATCTCTCACATTCCTCGCGTGCAGACAACTTCTGAGAAAATTTCTATTGCAATTTCAAATGTTGCGAACAGTTTTTTCTAAAAAATACAAAAATTTCCACGTAATTAACCAAGTGCTTATCAGAAGTAATCGTACAGGCAAGTGGATGATTTTCGGAATTATGTGTTAGAATACGAACATCGAATTCGAAGCCTGAAAACATTTTTGTCACGCAGTCACATTTTCTGGCCAATAATTGTTGGCGGAAAGAAATCACGCGTATGTGATGATAGCCAACAATGATCTATGCTCGTCGTAATATCAATATCGAATTTCTACCACTTCCAGTGTCCGACTACGAGTGAAAACTAAGATTGTTCTATTTCTACGAGAGATATGTGATCATTCGATGCGTATGAAAATGAACACGAGCAATTCCCCGCGAGAACGAAACACAACTCAATTCGCGGAGAGTAGCCGCGAAAGTCCTGAAATTCTTTCAGAAGTTCCTGGTTCCGCGTGTCTGCTCGAAAGAAATCACGCTCGCGCCGTCTCAACGTCTCAATTATCGTCAAACGCGTTAAATTACCAGGAGACGTACCGCGTCTAATGACACGTAATTTTAACCACCACCCGTTGCAAATCGCAGGAACACGCGTGGAAGCGAACAAATTTATTTAAACCGCTGGCCATTCTTCTTTCTCTCTTTTTTTCCCCCCCTCCCCGGCCTGCGTGAACGATTACTTCCGTTTTCGATCGCGTATCGCGTCGTAACGCTACGCTGTTTATAAATCACGTGCGCGCATCCCTTAATTGAGGCGCCTGTAAATGACGCGGAGCGTCATAACTCCCGGAGAAAAATCGGGGAAAGGGCATCGTGAACGTCTTCATATGTAACTCCGCCGTGTGAGAGATTTATCTGGACGGGTGGCGGGGAGGGGGAAGAAAGGAGGGAGAAGTGGCACGTCGGGATCGTTT
Source organism: Lepidotrigona ventralis hoosana (assembly GCA_002806875.1). Lineage (NCBI taxonomy): Eukaryota > Metazoa > Arthropoda > Insecta > Hymenoptera > Apidae > Lepidotrigona > Lepidotrigona ventralis. The sequence continues at coordinate 15,326 of NIPQ01003157.1, forward strand.
GTATTAGCCTTGGTTGGACCATAATTTGCTGCTAATTAATGCTAAAAGCCGCGCCGCGATTTGTCTTAGCCGGTCGGCGTTTACGATAATGATATCGTCGCAGGCAAGTAACGACTAAGTAGTTTAGTCACGTCCCACGCCAGAGGAGAGAGAAAGAGAGAGAGAGAGAGAGAGAGAGCAGAGGTACAGCTTTCTACGACACGGAGCAGAATCGTGGTGCTCGATCGATCAGGCTTTTCTGCCGGCGGTGTGTCGTCCCCGAAGGCTGGAGAGCAGCACCAGCAGCAGCAGCAGCAGCAGCAGCAGCCCCATACAACGGGGCGAGAAAGGGGCACCTCGTTAGTTTCAAATCGGTCAACCGCACCGAATCCGGCAAAGGACCAGCAATGCTCCGGCAGCCTGCGTCCAGTCCGAATTCCGCAATAGACATCGACTTTGCGTGCGTTCATGCGGAAACACCTCTTCTCCATGTGTGACCGTCACAAAGGAAGATTCTGGGGACTGGCTCTGGTTGCAAAGAGGAACGAAACGATCGTTAGGCGAAACTCCCGGATCGCGCCCTCTGCGAACGCAGGGCAAGGACTCAAAAGGGGAAGAAGTTAAGGGAAAAGAAAGGGAGGAAAAAAAAAGAGAAAGAGAGAGAGAAGACGATGAAGGTACGATGGAATCGAGACACGATGGAAAAGAAGAAGCGCAGTCGCGGTGGGAGGATAAAAAGGAGTAGACAGGAATGCGGTCGATGTCGCAGAGATGATTGCACCGTAATCAGACTAGACTCCCTTCCAAGAGCAGTTGTCATACCGTCTTACCTTCTCGTTACGCGAGTCGGGAAAAATCGTATAACCAGCCGGATTCGCAAAGAAGAGGAAGCAGAGGCGGTTAAATCGATAACGATCGATCGATCGATCGATCCGGCCAAATAGACTGGGCACGTTATAACAGTGTCCGAACCGCACGCTGCTATTAAAATGTAAATTGATCGGCGTACGTTTGACTAAACAGTCACCAGGGGCCCCCGTGGACGCGTATAGCCGTTCGATTGCATTGGTCCGGTTTGGTCCGCGATTCCCATTCCTATTATGCCGTGCATTCCATTTAATTCGAACGCGGATACCTGGGACAGAGCTGTTTCTAATGAACGGGGGAAGACGTCGTTACGCTTCAATTTCAAAGGAAACTACCACGTACCTACACGGACGCGTTCGATTAGTTCATTTTCGTGCGTTACGTGACAGCGAACGCGTTCTCGAATACGTAGATTTTGCATGTTTCGTTTTTCCGTTCATTCTCCATCGGTGTCCTTAGTCGATACTCGTCGATCGCGGAGGGCTTTGAATTTAGCGTTGAATCACTCGCAAAAAAAAAAAAAAAAAAAAAAAAAAAAAAANAAGAAAATGTACGTCAACTACTCGAGGAATCGACGCGAATTCGTAAAAACGACCGGACGAAGGATGAACGACGTGCATCCAACGGGTTCAGGAAACGAAGCAGCTAGCAGCCAGTTATTCCGGTGTTGTTACAATTGTAATCGTTTTACAAGAAAACTCGCTGGCGCACCGCAATAACACATTCGCGGACACGCGATGAGAAATGGCGGCAGCGGGCTTCACCGGAGAACAAGCTACGATGGCCTACGAATTACGGCAATTCAACGAGAGTAATGTTTTTCCATCACGTTCCAGCCGGTGGATACACGACTCGGACAATCGTGGTGCTCGCGGTACCACGGGCATTCATGTAACATTCATCCTCTAGGCTAGCTCTCGCTTCCGCGTCTATTGTCAACTCGCAGGTTAAAATCTGGCCTCGCTTTCGTTTCGCAGCGAGGAAAGAGAGACGTGTAGAGCCGGGATACGCGCGCGATAGTTATCATACCGATGGCGATGTGTCAAAGGGATTAAGCCGTTGTTGCGGCCGCGGCTCGTTCATCATGTGATAAACGTCCGCGCCAGGAAATCGTTGCTCGTTGCCGTTGTTCGAGTTATTCGAACGTGTGGGCGTCCACACGGTCTCCATCCCATCGTTTCAGATTCACTCAAACGTCCGTTCCTTCCTGCTGCGTCGTCGTCGTCGTTTCTCGAAAGGAAAGCTGATCCCCACTAGGACCCCGGGCCCCTTCTATCGTAAATCACTCGATATCAGTGGAACGCGCGTGTCTGAATTATATCGAGAAGCTGAAACATTTATCTCTCGACCTCTTCCGTTAGGTATCGAAGGTGGAACAGATACAGCGAGCTCGTAAAATTGATCGAGCTGGCCAAACTTGACAAATTTTTCGGGATCGAAATCAAACGTAACGATAGTATTTGAACATAAGCATTTGTTCAATAAGTGGAAAAATCACGACTAGGAGTGGTAGAATAACGAGAGTAGGGATCGAAAGGAAATAGTTATAGAATATTCGTTGAACGATCCGATTAATTTTCTAACTCGTTACGAAACCACTGACTGAGGACAGAGCTTGATTTGATGAAGAACGGAAGCAGGTGGCTACGCCAAAATGAAAATTTCGTCAAAATTCGAAGACGATCGATCGTAAATTACTAGGGCAATCGTGGCAGTGAAAATCCTCGCGATCGGGGTAATAAGAAAAGTTTGACAGGAAACGAAACGGCGAGGAAATCGTCGGAATCGAAGTCGCGCTCTACAGAGAACTCGCAGGTCGAGTTCTTTTTGCGACGAGCGTCGTTCGGAGCGGCGTTAATTACATTCCGTCGCGCGGACGGTCTCGCGATCGGCGGAGGCGGATTTGAAAGACAGCCGGGAACATTGGGAAATCTGTAAGTCGAGCGCGCGCCACCCGCGATATCGACACTGGCGAGATTTCTTGGAAAATACGCGGAAAATTCACGACGATTCAAAGAGAAAGAAAGAGAGAGAGTGTGTGTGTGTGTCTTCGTGAGCTTTCTCGGGTCATTTCGCTCGAACCGGCACGAATCCCGCACGAAAACCCTCGTTAATTAGCCCGCGACATTGTTTCTTTATACAAGAGTTTCAATTACCGGCGGTAAATCGAGCCGATCGGCCTCCGATGTTAAGATTTGCACTGGTTGCGTGCGTATTATTCCGCGGCGTAGGCACGATGATCGGTATCAAGAGGGAGAACGTTCATACCGTCTTTAATTAGTTGTTCGGCCCGCCTGCACCGATTTCCAATATCCATGCGCTAACGAAGCTATTTATTGTTACCCGGCAATCCGAGAGTTGAAAGTTCTCGGATGAAACGGATATTGGGTTTAGTCAAGGAAGAAGGCGGCTGCAATAACGGAAACGGCGCTGGCCAATTATCGGGAACTTGTCCCGAGGCGTCGGCCAGACACGCCCAAAAATTTCTTGAAAGTTAAAGTCTTTGCCTCTCAAGATTTTCACTCTTTTTTCTCTCTCTCTCTCTGTCTTTCTCGGTTTTAAAAGTTTCGTGCTGTTTACTCGCGATGTAAGTGGAAGTTGCCGTGAATAACGAGGCTGCGGAGCTGAATTTGCGTTAGGTTGGATCGCGCGAGTCGAGTGGGAAAGATAGGCAGAGAAAGAGAAAGGAAGGAGGGATTTCCTGTGACGTTTAAGCGTACATTAGCCTGTCGTTCTGCGCTATTTCTTAAGGATTCATGAAGGCGGAAATTTACCGGGAAGTAAATGACAACATGTATTTGCGACGTAACGACGCGGATCAAGAGGGTAAAGAGAGAGATAGAGAGAGAGATGTGAGAGATGCGAGAGATGGAAAAAGAAACAGGGCGTTTGCCAGTGAAATAAAACGAACTGATCCTTCGTAAAGTGTCGGATTCTACCTTTTAGCTGGAACGAGCCAAAGTTCTTAGTTATTAAAATATAATTACTGCGTTGTTACGATTTTATCTTTAAATTGAAATTACACGTTCCGTATGCGGCTATTATCCTTGACGATCGAACGATATAGAAAGGTATAGAAAGGTATAGAAAGCTAATGATTGAAATTAATGGCTATTACGGACTATCTCTGACGCTACGTACAGGTATCTTGAAGTTTTATCACTGTCCGAGGCGACGTTTACGTATATCAGGGTATATATATAGTTTTTGAGCAAATTTTCATTCCATTCGGTTTTATTACACCGTCCACATTTTTCTGTTGAATTTTCTCTAGCTGAAATAACCCAACTTTAGATACGCACGGAAGGCGTAAAGTTACGCGCGTCTGTCGCAAAAAGAAAAAAGAAAAAAAGAAAAGAAAGGAAACAAGGGAAAGAAAGGTCGATTCACATTGACACGCGAACGAAATTGAGAAAAATAGGCAAACGGGGGTTTATATTTTGCGTCGTTTAAAACGCAAATGTAATACGCACAGACCGCAATCAATTAGTCACCATATAAGGATCAGGCTATACGGCGATATATCTGCGGTGCAGTTGGTACGCGTTGAATGCAGCCAGTGCAGTAGGTGTACTGGCTGGTCAACCAGTAGTCGCGCAATCGTCGGTACTCATCTCGACGGGTAGAAACCCCGCTGGGCTCCCGTCGTACCGCCCCCACTTCGCAGTGCCTGCACCTTGTACAACGACTTGATGGCAGTGACAGCGACCGAGGCAATCGCTACGGCAATACCAACCTACCTGGCCACGAGATGCATAGTGGCACGCGAAGAGACCCAAACCGGTATCCCTATGGGGATACAGCAGCGTTTGTTTAAACTAAACAGTGGCGAATCCGAGTAAATCATTCAAAGCCCCGGATAGGGGGGAACGTTAAGGACCGCCGGTTGTCAGTTAGATCTCTAATACGTACGGTTTGCCCGGCTGTTTCGACCCCGTGTCTGCCTTGTCCGTCTCCTCTACCGGTCTTTCTCGCCGATCTATCTCTCCCTACTCGTTTACTCGCTCGTCTTGCGTTCGCTAAACGATCCTCTCCGTCTGCAAGGATGCAAGAAGACGCGTGGAAAGCAAGGGAAAGATGGAGGATTTGGTTGCGAGAGGTTTCGAGGAATCGCAGAATGTCTTCGTCAAGTCGGAGACTCGAGATCACGTTTCCAGTGTTTTCGAATAAAAGTAAAAAGGAAAGTATCGTTTCCCGTAAGCGGAGGGAATTCTACGTAGAGAGACTAGTTCCGCACTTTCGAAGGCTGTCGAATTATAAATACCAGGATCTCCTTTTTCTTTTCTTTTCTTTTTTTTTTCTTTTTTGTCGAAAGCTAACCAAAGCGCAAAATTACCTGATAAAACGAATACTCGAAAGAAACTGTTAACGTAACAATGCAAAATTGCACGATGTAAGAAAAGTCGAGTCGGCGTAAGAAACTTGGAACTGCGCAAACTACACAATACCACGGTGTAACCTCCTCTTCTCTCTCCTTCTCCTCTTGCTTGGTCGAGGAGCTAGCATCTACGCCACTAGCAAGAACTCCGGTATACCTTTTACGCCGTCATGCGTAAAAGTATGCAAAGGGTGCGTGATAGCGAACTCCCTTCCCCGTTTTGATTTACATAATTCGTTATACGCGGCAGAGCATCGGATCGCTCTGCCACGAATATCATTGAAAAGAATTGTTACCGAGAGAGCCGAGAGCACAGTGTTCACCGGAAACCGTGCTCAGTGGACGAACTTTCGCGAGCGCTAAAGACCCAGGATAAACTGGAACAGGAGGTGGTTTTGAAAAAGAAACGAGTACTCCCGGCGAGAGAGCAGGTGAGCAGGGAACGTACGACGAAAATGACCCGTGGCTTTTACGGGCCGGGGTTAATGATCTTACAGTCGCGAGGCCACGGATAAAACGTAGCAGCAACGGTTAAAAGAACATTCGCTTTTAACGCGCATCCTTCTCGCCTCTACCTTAGCTATGCATTCTCTCTCTCTGTCTCTCTCTCTCTCTCTATCTTCTTCTCTTCACCAGCTCAACCCCCATTTTCCTTTCGGTGTTTGCATGACGTTCGTACGGGGTTGGTTGCGTCGTTACCGTGAAAGATAGGGACGTGCATGCGCGGAGAAATCCGACCATTAAAATATATCCTGTCAGTATGCGCGCCCGTGTGCACNAAATCCGACCATTAAAATATATCCTGTCAGTATGCGCGCCCGTGTGCACAGATCTCGACAGTGTGTACGTACAAACAGGCGTACGATGCAACGTTGCTGCTGTCGTCGTAGCTGCTCGCTCGCTCACAAGTTGCTTCTCTGCTACTGCTGCTGACCGTACTATTCTTGCGTGTTCGTTCCTAGCGACTTGGGGAGAATTACG
>NIPQ01003391.1:0-51747 GCA_002806875.1 Lepidotrigona ventralis hoosana
ATGGATGTCGAATGTTTTGAATGTACATATGTATGTCCCGAACCGTAACGGAGGACCGTAACACTTCAGGGCAATAAATACTATTAGATCGCCGTTACATATATAAAAATTATATTCATTGTCATCCTCGCTCTGCGTAGAATAATATGAGACCATTAAATCGAGATCATGACGCTATGAATATCGCTATTTTTGAATTGTCGTATGAAATCCCTGAGATGTATCGGAGGACCGTTATAACTCGGAATACATAAATAATATTAGAAAGAATAATATGAGACCATTAAATCGAGATCATGACGCTATGAATATCGCTATTTTTGAATTGTCGTATGAAATCCCTGAGATGTATCGGAGGACCGTTATAACTCGGAATACATAAATAATATTAGAACGTCGTTATAAGTTAAAGAATTTTTTTCATTGTGGTCCCCAAGAAGCGTAGAGTAACATAAGACCATCAGATCGAGATAATACATTCACTGAATGAATGCGAAAGTTTTAATATGTTATACGAAATACACAAGAAGCGTAGAGTAACATAAGACCATCAGATCGAGATAATACATTCACTGAATGAATGCGAAAGTTTTAATATGTTATACGAAATACCCGAAACGTACAGGTGGTCCGTAATAGTTTGAAGTCAATAAACAATAAATGACCACAGGAAAAGGCCATAAATTCGATATCACACGCTGAATGGATGTACGTGGAAAGATTTGGATGGTCAAACGTAAAACCTCATTCCACATAAATCTCAATCAACGCACCGGAACCACGTTCAAAATTTTTACACAACATTAGATGGTATTTATGTACAAAAAAATGATGTTCATTGAGTAAACCGCGATGCGTAGAATGAAATAGAACAATAAATTCGGTATGACAAGAGTGACAGAATTATTGTTAAACATTTTGAAGTGTCACAAGTAAACTTCATTCAACGTACTGGAACAGCATAATATTTCAGGCTCGATAAATAATATTACATGATGTGTAAGTACAAAAGAGTGTCCTTTGTAAACCCGGCTACACTTAGAATTGTATAAGACCATAAAGTGATATGATATTGACAGAATATATTTGGAGGATATTGACGTTTCATGAGTAAACCTCATTCCATGTACGGAAAATCCGTATATGTTCAGTTTCGATAAATATTGTGAGATTGTATTTAGGTACAAAAAAAAATAGAGTTTATTGTGAACCCCGCGATGCGTAGAATAACATAAGGACATAAAATCGGTATGACATTTTGCAAAATGAATGAGGAAAGTTTCGATAGATGATATATACCTCATTACACGTACCGGATTCCATAATATTTTAAGCTTCATATATGATACTAGATGATATTTATACATAAATAATAGAATTCATTGCGAACCCTGCGATGCGTAGAATTATATATGATCATAAAGCTAATATGACTTTATGACAGAATGAATGTTGAATATTTTGAAGAGCCATATGTAAACCTCATTCTACGAACACGAACACCGTAATATTTCACTCTCGATGAATAGAGAATGTTGAATATTTTGAAGAGCCATATGTAAACCTCATTCTACGAACACGAACACCGTAATATTTCACTCTCGATGAATAGTATTAGATTATATAAGGATACTAAAAAATGGTGTTCATTGTGCACCACGCGATGCGTGGAGTAATGTAAGGCTGTAAAATCGATATGATATGTTGACATAATGAATGTCAAAAATTTTGAAAGGACATACGTAAGCTATGTAGCTCACTGGAGCTCCGTATTATATCTAGCATGATAAATAATTTTAGAATGTCGTTATATATAAAAAGAAGAATCACCTCAAACCTGTAAACCTCATACCCCGTACCTTAATTCCGTAACATTTCAACAAAGATAAATAGGATCAAATGATATTTTTATAGTAAATTAAATTTTACAAAATAAATGTGTTCACTGTGTTCCCCGCGTTGCGTAGGATAGTATGAGGCGATTAGATCGAGATTATGTATTGATAGGATGAAATTATGAAACTTTGAATGAGTTCGTGCAAATCCTTTACCCTGTTCCTGAAATCCGTAGTATTTCGAGGTCGATCAATAATATTAAATTATATTTTTATACAAAAGATTGTGTTCATCGTGTCCCCGCGTTGCGTAGAATAATATATGACGATGAAGTCAGTATGATATATTGATAGATTGAATGTCGAACATTTTGATGTGTAACACGTAAACATCGTATTGCACCGGTGCTCCGTGATATTTCAGGCTTGATAAATTATTTTAGCTCGCATATATATGTTAAATAATTGTTCCATAGTGATTCCCGGGGTGCGAAGAATCATATAAGACCATTTGAGTAAGTAAATATACTAATATGGTGAATGTATGAAACTTTGAAAATGCACATGAAAGCTACATGCGTCATACCAGTAACCCACAGCTTTTCAGGCTAGACGAATTATACTGGATGATATTGTAGAGAAAGGAATTGTGTTCATAGTGATCCCCGAGTTGCGTAGAATAATATAAGACAACAAAGTCGATCTGACGTGTTGAAGGAATGAATGTGGAAAATTTTGACGATTCATATGTTACCCTCATTCCACATACCGGTACATCGTAATATTTCTGGCTAGATTAATAGTATTAGATTATATTTATGCACAAAGTATTGTATGCTTTGAGAACCCGGCGATGCGTAGAGTAATATAAGACCATAAAATCGATATATTGGTATATTGGCCAAGTGAATATGAAAATATTTGAATTGTCTAATGCAATCCTCATTCCACTTACAAGAAATCCGTAATATTTTAGGCCCGATAAATATTATTAGATGATACTTATGAACAAGAAAATGGTTTGCACTATTAACCAACGCGGCGTTGAATGATGTAGGACCATAAAAGCATTATGATATATTGACAGTATGAGTGTGGAAAGTTTTGAGGGATAATACGTTAAAAACATTTCATGCACCAGAACTACGTTATATTTTAGAATCTATAGAAAATATTAGATGATATTTATGTACAAAGAAGTATACATTGTGACACCCATGATTCGCAGAATAACATAAGTCCATGAAATCCTAATGATATATTGACAGAATGAATGTGCAAAATTTTGAATGGCTATATGTAAACAGCACTCTACGTTCTGGAATTACGTGAAATGGCATGCTCGAAAAATAATATTGTTTAATATTTGGTATAAAAAAATGGTGTTCACTGTGAAAGCCATGAAGCGTAGAAGAAAGAAAAACTATAAAATCGGCATGATAAATTGACAGAATGAATGTGGAAAATTTTGAATAGACATGTGTAAATATCATTACACGTTCCGGAAATCAGTTTGAAGCTTGGTAAATAACATTATATGACATTTATGTATGAAGAAAATGTGGGCCCCGCGATCCATAGGAGAGTATAGGACCATAAAATCGATATGATAATTTCGAGTAAATAAAGTAGAAATAAATATCATTCCACGTACAGGAAATCCTTAACATTTGAGGAGGACAAATTGTATTAAATAATATTTTTGTACAAAAAGATGGTATTAATTGTGAACCTTGCTATGCGTTGCATAATGTAAGACCATAAAATCGACATGATATACTAACAGAATATATGTGGAAAATTTGGAGTTTCATATGTAAACCTCCTTTCACATTACGGAACTCCGGAGTGTTTCAGGCTCGTTAATTTGCGTTAGAAAATATACGTACAAAAAATTTGTTCTTTGTTAACCCCGTGATTCGCAGGATAGTATAAGATAATAAAATCGACATGATATATTAACGGAATGAATTTGGAATATTTTGGTTCGAAATATGTAAACCTCATTCCGTAGTATTTTAGGCTATATAAATTATAACATAAATATAATATAAATTATAATAGATGATACTAATGTAGAAAAGGATGGTGAGTTCATTGTGAACCCCGCGATGATTAGCATTATATAAAACAATAAAATTGACGTTATATATAGACAGAATGAATGTGAAACTTTTTGAAACGAATTAGGTAAAACTGTCCACGTACAGGTACGCCGTAATGCATCATTTTCGATAAAACGTATTAGATAATACTTATGTAAAAAAAACAATGTTCATTCCAAACCCTGCAATGCGCAGGATAATAAAAAACTATAAAATCGATATGATACGTTGACAGAATGATTGAGGAAAGTTTTGAATCGTCATATGTAAACCGGTTCACCGTAATATTTGAGGCACGGAAAATACAGTTAGATGATTTGTAATTAGATAACACCATATTCATGTACAAAAAATAATGTTCATTGTGTACCTCGCGATGTATAATATAGGACCAGAAAACAGATACGGTATATTGACAGAATCAATATTAAAAATTTTGAACTGTAGTAAGTATACGTCATTCGACTTACCGTACTTCGGTAAAATTTCAGGCCCGGTAAAAGATATTGTATGATGTAATTGTACAGAAAAAAGTGATAATTGCGTTTCTTGCGATGAGTAGAACAATATAAGACACGAAAAACTATATGATACATTGAGAGAATGAATAGAAAAGTTTTGAATTCTCATGTACACACATCACTCAATGTACGGGAAATACATAATATTTCAAGCCCGATAAATAATACTAAATAATATTTATGTAGAATGCTATGGTATTTATTGTGAACAACGCGAGTCGCAGAATAATATAAGATCACGAAATCGATATGAAATACTGACAGAATGAATGTGGAAACATTTGAATCGATATATGTAATACCACGTTCCACAACACCCTAATGTTTTAATAGCGATAAAAAATATTAGATGATATTTACTTACAAAAAATGGTGATAATTATGAACTCTCATGCGTAAAATAATATAAGGCCATAAATTCGATATTATATATTGAAAGTATGAGTTTGAAATATTTTGTATGACAATATGTGAACCGCATTCCACGTACAGAAACGCCGTAATATTTCAGGCTCGTTAAATAAAATTAGATGACACTTATGTATAAAAAAATGATGATCAATGTAATTCCCGTTATGCGTAACATAATTTAAGATCGTCAGATCGAAATGAAACATTTCCAGAAAGAAAATCGAAAATAATGAACTGGGTTATTTATACCCAGAATGTAACGGGGTATCGTAATATTTCGGGGTCAATAGATAATGTTAGATGATGATAATGTACAAAAAAATCGTGTTCATTGTGAACCTCGCAATGCGTATAATAAAATTAGTTATCGAGTTCGGCATGATATGAATTTAGGACATTTTGAAGGATCATATGTAATCCACTAATGGTATCGGGGTTTCGTATGATTTCAGGTTCGATAAATAATATTAGATGGTATCCATGTACAAAGAAATGGTGTTCATTATGATTCCCGAGATACGTAGAATAATATAGGAATAATAATATAAGACTATCAGATTGATAGATACAACGACAGAATGAATGTCGAAAATTTTAAAGTTTGATTATAAGAATCGTACAGGAGGTCCGCAACATTTTGGGATAGATATATAATATTACTTGATATTTATGTACAAAAAAATTTCTTAACGGTGGTCCCTTCGATGCGTAGTATAATATGAGACATTCTGATTGATACGATATTTTGACTGTGCGTTTGAATGAATTGTCACATGAAATATCGTACCTGGATGACCGTAATATTTTGGGGTCGATAAATAATATTAGATGAAAATTTACAAAAAGATTGCGATCATTCAGATCCCCGTGGAGCGAAGTAAAAGTAAGGCCATCAGAACGATATGACATGAAGACAAAATGAATGCCGAATTTTTCGAATAGACATATGTAATGTAGTATCGAAATTATTACAATGTATAGTTATATTTTTAGTTACTTTTATTTTTAATAGCTGGAGATGCGTGAATGAAAAGTATGAATGTGATGTACGGCGTTGGCGTTGAGCGCTTTTCTTTTTGAAAAAGGAGAGAGTCGTGCGAATTGTAAAACAGCGTTGAATGAGTGTGGCATAAACAGCAAAAGAGTGATCATTTTGTGTTGCATAAAAAATTAATTGTGTCGTTTGAGTTTATTCGAATTATTGTTGTCTGTGTTGTCTATCTTGCTTTTATTATTTGTTGTTTTGTTTCTGTTTTCTTTATTACTTAATATAATAAACATTAAATCTCTATTATGTCTATAGGACCGTAATATTTTAGACAAGTAGTGTTAGATTGTCGTTATATATAATAAATTGTTTTCACAGCGATTTTCTCGATGCGGAGAATTATGTAAGACCGTCAGATCGAAATAATATTTTAATACGCTGAATGTCTCGTATTTTCAAGCAGCATATGTAAACCTCATTACTCGTACCGGAACACCGTAAAATATCCTGAACAATAATATTAGGTCATTGCTATCAATTAAAACACTGTTTTCATAGTGATTCCCGCGAATCGTATAATAATACAAGACCATCACATTGAGATAACAAATTGTTACGCTGAATGTCAACAATATTCAAGTAGTATATGTAGAACTAATACCACCTATTGAAAACTGTAGCATATCATGATTGGTAAAAATGATGTTTTATCGTAGTTATATGAGAGAAAATTGTGTTCCCGCGTTGTGTAGTGACCCCCGCGATGCGTGGAATAATTTAAGGTCATCAGATCCAGATAATATATTGATACTGTGAATGTGGAGTATTTTCAAATAGCATATGTAAGCATTATTCGAAGAAACGGAACACCGTAATATTACACGGGCGAAACTAAAATTAGATCGCCGTCATATCTTAAAAAATTGTATTCATAGCGATACTGTCGATGCGTAGAATAATATAATACTCTCAGAACATAATATATAATATATTGACAATATGAATGTCGAAAATTTTGTTGTGTCACATGTAAACCCCGAATTACGGAATATATCAGACACGATATATAATACTAGTTCGTCGTTATATATTAAAAAACTCTGTCCGTAGTGATTCCGCCATGAGTAGAATAATATATGACCATCATATCGAAATAATATATTGATATATGTGAATTTCGAGTTCTTACAATACAGTACAATGAATTTCGAGTTCTTTCAATAAGCAAATGTAAACCTCTTTCCACATACCGGAAAAACGTATAAATTCAGATTCGATATATAATATTAGTTCGTCGTTATATATTAAAAATTATGTTTACAGTGACACCCGTGATGTGTCGAATAATATAGGACCACCAGTTTGATACCATATATTGACGGAATGAATACTCTGGAACGTCACATATAAATTCCGAACCGTAGTGGTGGACCGTAAAAATTCACGGTCGAAAGATAATATTACATTTTTTTTATACATAAATAATAGTGTTTATAGTGATGCGCGCCATGCTTATAATATTATATGATAATAATATACAGGTAATGTAATTGTAAGGTGAATGTCGAGAATATTCAAGGGTCATCAGTAAAAATCATTTCATGTACCGGAATACCGTAATATTTCAAGGTTGATAAACAATATTAGATCTTCGTTATATATTAAATAATTGTGTTCATAGTGACCCACACATTGCGTAGAGTAATATGAGCACACAAGATCGATATGATATGTTGACACAATGAATGTTGAAAGCTTTGAATGGTAATATGTAATCATCGAACCGTACCGGCGGATCGTAATACTGCAGCGTCTTTAAATAACGTGGTTATATATTAAACAATTGTGTTCATAGTCATTCTCGCGATGCATAGAATGATAGAGACTATCAGATCAATATGGTAAATTGATGAAATTGATATGTTGAAGACTTTGAACTGTCATTTGTAAATACCGAACCGTACCGGAGGACTGTAACAATTCGGGTGCTATGCATAATGTTAGATGTTCATCGATATCTATTGAAAGAAATGAGTAGTCCTACGCGATGCATGGAATAATACAAGTCCATTGGTTTGACGTAATTGACAGGATGAATGTCGAAAGTTTTGATTTGTCACATGTAAACCTCGACAAACAGTACAGGAGGAGCGTAAGAGTTCAGAGATGATAAATAATACTAGGTTGTCGTTATATTGAAAAATGGAGTTCATAGTGACAACCGCCATGCCCAGAATAATAAATGACCAGCAGATAATGTATTCATACGATGAATGTCGAAAAGAATCATGAACATATATAAACCTCATTCCACATAATAAAAACCGTAATATTTCCTGGTTGACAAATTATATTAGATCGTCGTTATATATTAAAAGTTGAGTAGATCTTCATTCTCGAGATGCGTAGAGTAATATAAGACCGTCAGTTCGATGTAACGTATTGATACGATGAAAGTCGAGCATCTTCAATGAGCATATGTATACCTCATTCCACGTACCAGAACTCGATAATATTAAAGGATTAATATAAAATATTATATCGCCGTTACATGTTAAAAAATTGTGTTCATGGTGATCAAGGCGATGCGTAGAATAAAAGCATTTATATAAAAGCATCAATTCGGGATAATATACTGATATGGTGAATGTCGAGGATTCGCAATATGCATATGTAAACCTTATTCCACGTACTGGAAAACCGCGTAATATTTCAGAGACGATAAATAATATAGATCGTCGTTATACAAATAAATATGTTGTTCATAGTGGTTCCCGCGATGCGTAGAATAATATGAGACAGTCAAATTCATAAGAGACGATAAATAATATAGATCGTCGTTATACAAATAAATATGTTGTTCATAGTGGTTCCCGCGATGCGTAGAATAATATGAGACAGTCAAATTCATCTGATATATTGACAAAATTAATAATGATCAAAACTACTGAGTGATCATATGTAAGCATCGAAATATGGCGAAGTTGTAAACCTCATTCCACATACCGCAAATCCGCTATATTTCAGACACAATAAAAAATATTAGTATAGATGATATTTAGGTGCAAAACAGTGGAATTTATTGTGAACTATGCGATAAGTAGAATAATATAAGAAAATACAATCGATTTCACTGATTACCAGTGTGAATGTGTTTTGTATGCTCATATGTAAACCTCACTTCATGCATAGGAAATCCGTAATATTTCAGGTTTGATAAATAAAATTACATGATATTTATATACAAAAAATTCTAATCTTTGTGAATCGTGCGATGCGTAAAATAAGTCCCTATATTCGATATGATGGATTGACAGAATGAATGTTGAAAATTTTGAATGGTAATATACGAGTATCAATCCCGTACCGGATACCCGCAATGTTTCAGCTTCGAGAAATAATATCAGATGATAATTATGTACACAAAAATGGTGTTCATTGTGGGCTTTGCCATGCGTAGTATAATATAAAGCTATACAATCAATATGATATAATGACAGAATTAATGTGGAAAATTTTGAAGAGTCATGTGTAAACATTTCATGAACCGGAACTGTTGTTTCAGGCTCAATAAATAAAGTTAGATAATATTTACGTAGAAATGAATGGTGAAACACGTGATGCACAGAATAATATAAGACAACAAAATTGATATGATAAATTGACAGAACGAATATCGAAACTATTGAAGTTTCATATGTATACCATATCTTACGTATCAGATCTACGTAATACTTCCCGCGCCATAAAAAATAGTAGATGATATTTATGAACCAAGAAATGGTGTTCCTTGAGAACCGCACGATGTGTGGAATAATGTAGGACCATGAAGTCGACATGATTCATCATCAGAACGAATCTGAAAAATTTTAATTTGTCTTGTGTAAACTTCACGTACCGGAAGAACCAAATATATTATGCTTGATAAATAAAACTAGATTATATTTATGTACAAAAAGATGGTGCTCATTGAGAACCTCGCGATGCTTAGAATAATATAAGACATTAAGATCGATATGATATATAGTCAGAATGCTTGTGGATAATTTTGAATTAACATATGTTAATCACATTCCACGTACAGGAATTCCGTAACACTTCAGGTTCAATAAATAACATTAGTGAATATCTATGTACAAAAATATGATGTTTATTGTGAACCTCGGGATGATGATATAGTTATAATCGATATGGTATGTTGCCAGAATGAATTTGAAAAATTTTGATTTGTCATATAAAAACCTCAATTCACGGAAAACAGTAATATTTCAGACTCGGTAAATAAAATTAGATGATATTTATGAAGAAAAAAAATTGTATTGATTGTGAAGCCCGCGATGCATAGCATAAGACCATGCATAAGACCATGAAATTAATACGATATATCGGCAGAACCAATGTGGAAAGTTTTGAATGTTCATATAAAAGCATGAATCTAGGTACTAGAACTCCTTAATATTTCAAGCTCAATAAGGAATATTATATGATATTTATATTCGAAAAAATGATGTAAAGCATCAGCCAAGATATGCACAGAAAAATATAAGATATTAAAATCGGAATCATAAATTAACAAAATGAATGTGGGAAATTTTGAGTCGTCCTATGTAAATTTCATTCCACGCTCCCGAACTCTGTAATATTTCAGGTGCGATAAATAATATTAGATGATACTTATGTACAAATAAGTGAGGTTCGTTGTGAACCCCACGATGGGTAGAATAATATAAGACCATAAGATCGAAATGCAATATAGACTGAATGAATCTGGAAAATTTTGAACTGTCATACATAAATATTATTTCTCGTACTGGATATCCGTAAAATTACTTAAGTGTTAAATAATATTTGATGACAATTATGTTAACAAGGTCTTGTTTATTGTGAAACCGGCGATGCGTAAAATATATAAGAACGTATATTTGATATTATGATATATTGACATAATGAATGTGGAAAGTTTCTAATGGACATATGTAAACCATGTTTCTCATATCGCAACGCCGTAACCAGTATGGCTCGTTAAATAATATTAAATGATAATTATGTACAAAAATGTGGTTCATTGCAAACTCCGTGATGCGTAGTATTATATGAGGTCATAAAAAAGATACGGCATATTGACAGACTGAATGTGGAAAATTTTGAATTGCCATATGTAAACTTCATGCAACGAAACGGAATACCATAACAATTCAGATGAGTTAAATAATTTTAGATGGTTTTGAAATACAAATAACTTGTGTTCATTGCGAATTCCACGATACGTATATAATAATAATATATATATAATATAAGACCTAAAAATCGGTATGATATGTTCACAGAAAGAATGTTAAAAATTCTGAATGGTCATGTGTAAATCTAATTCCACGTACCTAAACACCGTAAAATTTGGGGCTCGATGAATATCTTTGAATGTTAGTTATGTATAAAAATTGGTATTCATTCTGATCCCTTCAATGCGCAGAATAATATAAGAACATAAAAACTATATGATATTTTGACAGGAAGAATGTGGAAAATTTTGAAGGAATATATATATTCCAAATTCCACGTACCGGTAAGCGTAATATTTCAGGCTCGACTGAATCATATTATCTCTTATCGACTAAATCATATTAGGTGATAAATATGTACAAAAAAATTGTTCACTGTTAACCCCGCTATACGTCGAAAAATATGACCATAAAATCAATATGAAGTTTTGATAGAATGAATTTGAAAAATTTTGAGTGGCCATAACCAAATCTCGTCCTACCGGTAATCCGCAATATATAAAGATCAATAGATAATATTATATTACATTTGTGTTTAAAATGATGGTGTCCTGTGTGAACGCCGGAATACGTACAAAAATATATGACCATAAAATCAGCCTGATGGCTAACATCGAATGAGGCTTCTCGGCTTGAGGTGTGACATCGAATGCCGTTACACGACCTAATGTCTAACATCGAAGGGAATTTCCCGGCCTGATGACGGACATCGAAGTACGTCTCTCGACCTCATGGCTGAAATCGAAGGACGCATCTGGGCCAGATAGCCATCGAAGGAAGATTCTCGGACTGGTGGCTGACATCGAAGTACGTTTCCCAGCCTGAAGGGTAACATGGAACTACGTTACTCGGCATGATGGATCTCATCGAATATTGTTCCTCGTTTTGATGGCTGACATCGAAGGAACATTCTCTGCCTTATGGATAACAACGAATTACGTTGATCAAACCGATGTCTCACAACGAAGGGCGATTCTCGGCCTAATAAATAACACCGAATTACGTCTCGACATGATGGCTAACATTAAGGTACGTTTCTCTCCCTTATAGCCTACATCGAATTACGTTTTTCAGACAAATGGTCAACATCGAATTAGGTTTCTCGGCCAGATGGCTAACATCGAAGTACGTTCCTCGACAAGATGGTTAACATCGAAGGAATTTTCTCGCCATAGTGGCTAACATCTTATGTCGTCCTTCAGCCTGAATACTGAAGTACGATCCTCGGCCTGATGAATATCGAAGTATGATCCTCGGCCAGATGGCTAACATCTAAATACTCTTCTCCGCTTAATGAATAATACATCATGCTCGTTCCTACGCCTAATGACTAAAATCGGAGCTCGTTTCCTTACCTGATGTCAAACAACGTAATAAGTTCCTCAGCCTGATGTCCAACATCGAACGAAGTTTCTCAGCCTGATACCTAACATTGAAGTACGTTTCTCGGTCTATGTCTATCATCGAACGACATCTCGACATGATTGCTAACATCGAAATACGATTCTCGGCACGATGCCTAACATCGAAGTAATTTTCCCGCCCCGTTGGCTAATATAGAAGGACGTTTTTTGTCCTGATTGCTTTTATAGAAGTACGTTTCGCGTCCTGCTGGAAAAAATCGAAGAACGTTGCTCGGTCAAATGTCTACCATCGAAGGTTAATCATCGGCCTAATTGTTAACATTGAATTTTTTCCTTCGTCCTGATGTGTAACTTTGAGGTTCGTACCTGGCTCAGATGGCCAACATCGAAGGACATTTCTCGGCCTGATTGCTACCATCGAAGTAAGATTCTCGGCCTTATGACGAAGATCCAAGAACGTTTCTCGGTCTGATGGTTGACACCGAAGGAAGTTTTATGGCACGACGTCTAACAACAAAAGCCGTTTCCCGAACAGATTGCTAATATCGAATTTTGTTTCTTTGCCTGATGGCTAATATCGAAGTACTTTTTTCGGCCTGATGGCTGACTTCCACTGAAAATTCTCGTCTTGACAGCTAACATCAAAATTGTTTTCTCGGCCTCATTTATAACATCGAATTTTGCCTTCCTGACAAAACTCTCGGCATGGTGGCAGACACCGAAATAACTTTCACGGCCTGATAACTAAAATTGATGGACGATACACGGCCTAGCGACTAACATCGTGTTACTTTTCTCGGCCTGATGGCTAACATAGAAGTACGCGTTTCGACCATATGGATAAAATGGAATGACGACTCTCTGCCTGATGGCATACGTTCAATTACGTTTAAGGGCTTGATGGTTAACATCGAAGTACGTTTCTTGGCCTGATGGCTAACATTAAAAGACGGTTCTCGGTCTGGTGGCTAATGTTTCTCCGCCTAATGCCTAATACCTACTAACTTTTCTCGGCCGTTTAACATCAAAGAACTCTTTTCGATGACAAACATCGAAAGTATTTACCATTTCTGATGGCTAAGATCGGAGGACATTCCTCATCCTGATGGCAAACAGAGAAGTATTTTTTCGGCATGATGGTAAATAACGAAGTACGTCTCTCGGCCTGATGGATATCATCGAATGTCGTTTCTCGGCCTGAGGGATAACATCGACGGTTGTTTCTCGGTCTGTTATCTAACAGCAAAAGCCGATTCTCGGCCTGTTGGATAACATCCAAGTAAGTTCCACAGCTTGATGGCAAATACCGATTTACTTAACTCGGCCTGATTTCTAACTTCGTAGGTCATGTCCCTGCCTGATAGCTAACATTGGACGTTCCTCTACCAGATAACGTCCAATTATGTTTCTGTGCCTGATGTTTGACATCAAAGTACTTTCATCGGCCTGATGGCTAACTTTGAAGAACGTTCATTGGCCTAACTGCTAACATTTAACGACGGCCCTCGGCATGGTGGCCATTATCTAAGGACGTTCCTCGTCCTCATGTTTAACATTGTAGAAAGTCTCTTGGCATGAAAGTTAACATTAAAAGATTGGTAGAGTTTCTCTACCTGATATCTAATGTCGAATGTGTTCTCTCGGCCATACGGCTAAAATGGAAGTACGTTCCTTGGCATAATGACTAAAAAGGATGTAATTTTCTCGGTCTTGTGCCTAATATTGAAGAACGTTTCTCCGCCTGATCCAACATCGAAGGCATTTCCTGGTTCTAATGGCTAATATCGATGGGCGATTCTCGGTCTGAAACCGAAATACGTTACTCGGCCTGATGACAAAAATCGCAAGCCGTTTCTCGTCCTTAATCGATAACATCGAAGCTCGTTTCTCGGGCTGAAGGATGACATCAAAGGGATCTTTTCGGGTTGTCGAAAACATTGAAGTCCATCGCCCCGTTGACTAACTTCGTACAAAGTCTCACGGCCTAGCAGCTAACTGCCAAGCTCGTTAATCGTCTTGATGACTAAAATCGAAGTTCTCTTCCCGTCGTGATGGCATCGAAATGCTTCACATGACCAGATGGGTCACACTGTAGTACGTTCCTCGACCTGATGGATCGAACGTCGCTTAACGGTCTGATGTTAAACATCGAAGTACGTTTCTCGGCTTGTTTGCTAACAACGAAGAGCATTTTTCAGCCTGATATCTAACTTCGAAATACATTTCCCCGCCTGATGGTTAATATTGGAAGTCGTTTCATATTCTGATGGCTAACATAGAAGGAAGATGCTCGGCCTGATGACTGACGTCAAAGTTCGTTTCTTGGACTCATGGCTAACATCGAAGGAACTTCATCGTCCTGACGCATAAAGTCGATTTTCTTTTTTCAGCCTGATGGTAAACATCGCGTATCTCGGCCTGATTGCTAAATTCTCGGCCTGTTGGCTAACACCAATAAACGTTTCTCGGTATAACATCGAAGAAAGTTTTTCTGCCTGATGGATAGCATCGAAGTACTATATTAGCCTGTAGCCGAAGTATGGATAGCCTGACGTCTGACATCGAAGGATGATTCTCGACCTAATTTCTAACAACTAAAGTCGTTTCTCGGCCTGGTGCCTACCACCGATGTACTTTTCACGGCCTAATTTCTAAGGACGTTTCTCGGCCTAATGTCCAACATCGGAAGAATTTTCTGCGCCTGATGTCTAACAACGAAATTCATCTTTCGGCCTGATGTAATCAAAGTACGTTTCTCGGTCAGATGTCTAACTTCGAGGACGCTGCTCTGTATTGTTCCTAACATCGAAGTAAATTTCTCGGCCTGATGACTAACATCGAAGGTTTTGCCCTGCCTGACTGCTAATATCGATGTATCTTTATCCTGGTGTCTAACAACGAATATCCTTTCGCGCACTAGCGTCTAATATCTGAGGATGTTTTTCGGCCTAATTGTTTGTCTAACCTCGAATTACGATCCTTGTCCTGATGGATAATATCGAATGTCGTTTCTTTGACTGATGGCTAACATCTAAGGAAGTTCCTCGGCATCTCAGTTTATATCGAAATTCATTTCTCGGATTGATGGCCTATATCAAATTTCGTTTCTGGGACTGTTAGTACCGGTTAGTACCGAATAAAGGTTCGTCCAGATACCTAACATTGAATTACTTTTCTCGTGCTAATTGCTAACATCGATGAATGTTTCTCGGCCTGGAAATCATCGAATTATGTATCCCGACCAGCAGGCTGACAGCGAAGGATGTATCACGGCTTGATGCCTAACATCGTAAGTCGTATCACGGCCTTATGTATAACATAGAATTACGTTCCACGGCCTGATAGCTAGCAACGAAGAAACTGTCACGATGCCTGAACTTCGAATTTCATTTCTCGGCCTGAAGTCTTACTTCGAAATATGTTTTTCCCCAGCCTGATAGATAACATGGAAGGTTATTTAACGGCCAGATAGCTAACATAAATTTCGCTTCTCTATCTGATGGATGATATCAAATATCGTTTCTCTGCCTGACGCTACCTTCGAAAAAAGGTTTTCAGCTTGATGCATAACATTAAATTACCATTCTCGGCGTGATGGCTAAGATCCATATACGTTTTTCGACCTGATGGCTACCATCGAATATCTTTCCACATTCATTCTGTCAATCTATATGGATTTTATGGCCTACTAATATTCTACTCATCACGGGGTTCACAATGTCCACCATCCTTTTGTATACAATTATCATCTAATATTATCTATCGCGTGTGAATACTACAGTATCGTGGAATGCTGTTTACATATGACCATTCAAAATTTTCCACATTAGTCCTGTCAATATATTATATCGATTTTATAGCCTTATAATATTCTACGCCTCATGGGGTTCACTATGATCACCATTTCTTTGTACATAAATGACATATAATGTTATCTATCGCGCCTGATATATTACGCAGCACCGCAAAAAGATATGTAGTTTACATATGTCTATTCAAAGTTTTCCACATACATTCTGTCAATGTACCATATCGACATTATTGTCTTACACTTATTTACTCATTGCGGAATTTGCATTGAACGATATTTTTTGCACTTAAATATTAGTTTTATCAATTTTGCACATAAATATCACTTTAATGTTATTTATCTAGAATTAATTGTTTCCTAATGTTATTTATCTAGAATTAATCGGGTTTCCTATACTTGGAATGAGGTATACGTATACGCCCGTAAAAATTTTTCCTCAATAATTCTGTCAATATACCATGTCGATTTATGGTCTTGCATTATTAAACGCCGGATTTGCAATGGTCGACATTTTTTTCTGCGTAAATATCTAATATTATTTATCTAATATTATATATATATTATATATTATATATCTAATATTATTTATCGTGCCTGAAATCTTAAGAAGTTCCAGTACGTTGAATGAGGTTTACAAGTGGCCACTAAATGTTCTCGTCATTTTTACTGCTCTTCTTATTTTTCATATCGATTAGATCGTCTTACATCATTCTATATCACGAGGATCATTATGAACTCCATTTTATTGTACATAAATATCGTCTATAATATTATATATCGTACCCGATATATTATTATCCGATATAGAACTAAGGAGTTCCGGTAAGTGCATAGAGGTTTACACTTAGAGTTTTCGATGTTCACTTTGTCAATTCCTCTCATCAATCTGATAGTCTTATATTATTCTAAACATCGCTGGGATCTCTATGAATACCATTTCATTGTAAATACATATCATCTAGTATTATTTATCGGGCCTTCAATATTGCGGATATACGGTAAGTGAATTGAGGTTTACATATGGTACTCAAAAAATATCCGAAATTTATTCTGTGAGCATATCTCGTTGGTCTGTTCTTTATATTATTCTACGCATCACGGGTATCACTATGAACAGAACTTTATTGTACTTACATAATATTATCTGATATCATCTAATATTATTTATAAGCTCAGAAATATTACGCCGTTCCGGAATGGGGAACGAGGTGTAAATATTGAATTCCAAAATTTTCGACGTTCATTATTTCAATAAATCACGTCGATCTGAAGTTCTTATATATTATACTACGATTTTCGGGTATCACTGTAAGCACCACCTTGTGCAATATATATACATCATTCGTTTCTTTTCATCGTGCCCTCAATGTTAAATTGTTCCGGTACGTGGAGTGAGGTTATCATATGAGAATTCAAAATTTTCTAAATTCATTGTTTCAATACATAAAATCGATCTGATTGTCGTATATTATTCTACGCAACACGGCGATCGCTATGAACACAAAATTTTTTACATAAATGTCATTCAGTACTATATATCGTGCCAGAAATTTGACGCAAATCCGGTACGTGGAATGTGCTTTACATATCCAAAATATTCGACAATCATTCTGTCAATATACCATATAGATCTTAAAGTCTTATATTATTCTATGCATCTCTGGGACCATTATTATCACGATATTATTGTACATAGATGTCATGTAATACTATTTATCTGGTCTGAAATATTACCGTGTTCCGGCATTTGGGATTTGGTTTGCATACCTTCAAACTTTTCGGCATTTATTCAGTCAATCATATCTATCAGATCTTCTTTTATTACTCGGTGCATCGCGGGTATCACAATGAACACACATTTACTCTATAAAAATATCACCTAATATTATTTACCTGATCGAAGTATTATCGGATATCTGTTACGTGGAAAGAGAGATACATATGACATTTCAAAATTTTCGACATTCATCCTGTCAATATAGCATATCGATCGGATTGTCTTATGTTATTCTACGAATGGTGGGAATCTCCATTAAAACTATTTTGTTGTTATATTTTGTTGATATATTTCATTCCATATTGTTTGACAAGCCTGAATTATTACACATCTCCGGTACGTGGAAAGACGTTTACATGTGGACACTTGGAATTTTGACATTCATTCTGATAATACACCATATCTCTGCGATGTTCTTATATTATTTCTATCCTCGTGGGTCTCACTATGAAAACCACTTTATCGTACGTAAATATCATCCAATATTTTTTAACAAGCCTATAAATATTATGGCTTTTCGGTACGTTGAGTAGGTCTACATATGAAAATTCAAAATATTCGACATTCATTCTGGCTAATATCATATCGATTTGATGGTCTTAAATTTTTCTACGCGTCGTGTGGATAACTCTGAACAACACCTTATTGAACATAAATATCAACTAATACTATCACTTGAGCCTGAAATATTTCGGCGTTCCTACTCGTGGAATGAGGTTTACATATAACACTTCAAAATCTTCGATATTCATTCTGGCAATATATCATACCGTTCTGATAGTCTTATGTTATTCTACGCATCGCGTGGAGCACCATTTTATTGTAAATATATATAATTTAAAATATTTACCAGGCATGAAACATTACGGAGTTCGGTATTTGTAATGATCTCTTGCATACGTTATTTCAAAACTTTGGACATTCATTCTGCATAAATAATATCGATCTTTGGTCTCATATTATTGTACTCATGTTGGGGATTACTATGAACACCATTTTAGAGATGTACGGTTATTTACCAGGCGCGAACATTGCGAAGTTGCGTTACGTAGAATGAGTTAGATGAGTGTCTATACTAAACTTTCGACATTCTATTTATAATATACTACACACATATCATATCGATATGATAGTTTTAAATTATGCTACGCATCGCGGTGCTCCCTACGAACACAATTTTATTTATATTGATGATTTATTGAATTTATACGTCATCTAATAATATTTATATATCCGGTCATATTACGATGATACTGAACGTGTAATGAGGTGCACATACGGACACTCAAAATTTTCGGCACTCATTTTTTCAATATAGTATTAATCAGACGGTCCTATATCATTATACGTATGGCGGAGTTCATTATTAGTACCATATTAAAGCACATAAAAATCATCAGTATCAGTCATCGAAACTGATACGTTACCGTGCTCAGGTACTGGGAATGAGGTTTATGTATGTCAGTTCTAATCTTTTGACACTTATTCAGAAACCATATCATACCGACTTGATGATTTTATATTATTCTACGCATCTTGGGATTCACATTGAACAACATCCTAGTGTTTTAGATCCAGATATTATAAAGACAGAATGAATGACGGAAATCTTGACTTGTCACATATAACCCGAGAACCGGAGGACCGTAATATTTTAGGGTCTATATACAATATGAAATTGTCGTATAATAGAATATTGTTGTCATATATTGGAATATTGTGTTCACTTTGATTCCCGCAATGCGTAGAATAATATATGACGAAGAGTCGAGATAATGTTTTGACAGAAAGAATGTAGAAAATTTTGAATTGTCTTATCTGATCCATAACATGTACCGGTGGTCCCTAATATATCATGGTTGATAAACAATAATAGATCGTTGTTATCAATGAAGAAAGTGTGTTCATTGTGTCTCTGCGTGTAATAATATAAGAACGTCAGATCGACATAATATGTTGACAGAAGGAATATCGGAAATTTTGATTTGTCCTATGTAAGTCCCTAATCGTACAGGATGATCGTTATACTTCAAGGTCGATAAACAATGTTAGATTGTCATTATTCATCAAAAAATTGTGTTCATTGTGATGCCCGCGATGCGTAGAAAAATTTGAAACCATCAGATCGGCATATATTGTCTGAATGTCGATGAATGACAGTAGCATATGTATGCATCTCTCTACTTTCCGGAAAGCGGTAATATTCCTTGCTCGACCATCGATGTACATTAAAAGATTCTGTTCATAGTGATCCTCGCGATGCGTAGAATTATATAGGGACATCAGATCGATATGTTTTAGTGACAGAGAGAATGTCATAAGTTTTGGGTGTTCGCATGCAAGCTCCGAACAGTACCGGAGGAGAGTAAAATATCAGGGTGGATATGTAGAATTAGGTCGTCGTCTTATATTAAAATATTCTGTTCTTTGTGATAATTGCTATGCGTCGGTTAACATAATGCCATCAGATCGAGATAATATATAGATACGTCGAATATCGTGGAATTTCAATGAGCATATGAAACCTCATTCCACGTACCGGGACACTTTAATACTTCAGTATCGATAAATAAAATCAGATCGCCGTTATATACTAAAAAATTGTGAACATTATGTACACTGCGATGCTTAGAATAATACAAGACCATCAGATCAAGATAATATATATAAGGTTGATATATTCAGGAGCATGAATGTCGAAAGCGTTGAATGGCCATATGTATGCATCATTGCACGTACCTGAACACAGTAATACCTCAGGCTCATTAAATAATACTATGATATATACGATAAAAAAATGACGTTCATTGCAAATCACGCGTAAACAATTTAAGACCATAAAATCGATATGCTTTATAGAATGAATGTGGAATATTTTGAACTGACACATGTAAACAACATTCCACGTTGCGGTATTACGTAATATTCCAGGCGCCATAGACAAGATTAAATGAAATTTATGTACAAAGAAATCGTGGACATTTTTTGAAAATTTTGAATCACGTGATGCGTAGAATATAACTACGCCATAAAATCAGTATGATATACTGATAAAATGAAAGTGGAATGTTGTGAATGGTCATATGTAAACCACATCCAAATACCGGAAGTCGTAATAATTCAGGCTCATTAAATAATATTAGATTATATTTGCGATAGAAAAAATGGGGCTCATTGCTAGTCACGCATCGCATATGATAATATAAGACAATGTAATCGATATGGTATATTGACAGAAAGAATGTGGATAACTTTAAACTGACATATGCAAACAACATTCCATGATTCTGTACACTATAATATTTCAGGTGTGATAGATGGTATTGGATGATATGTAAGTACAAAGAAATGATGGTCATTGTGACTTTTATGATGAGCAGTATATTATTAGGTCATGAAATCTATATGATGCATTGTCAGAATGAATGAGGAAAATTTTGAATGCTCCTATAAAAACCTCATTTCATGTACCGGAAGTCGTAATATTCTGGCTCGTTAAATAATATTTGATAATATTTACGACTCAAAAACGGCGTTCATTGCAAAATCGCAACGTTCATCCGCAACGTGTAGACTAATGTATGACAATAAAATCTATAAGTTATATTGACAGAATGAATTTGAAAAATTTCGCATTGACATATGTGTACAACGTTCCACCTTGCTGAACTCCGCGCCTAACATTTAAGGCGCGATAAATAATATTTGATGACATTCATGCACAAAAAAATGGTGGTTATTGTGAACCACGTGAGGCGCATAATAATATTAGCTATTAATATCTATATGATATATTAACAGACTGAACGAGGAAAACTTTGAATGGACATGTGGAAGCCTAATACCACGTAACGGAAATTAACTATACTTCAGGATCATTAAATAATATTAAATGATATTTACGAACAAAGAAAATGCGTTAATAACGAATTCCACTATGCCTAGAATAATGTAAGACAATAAAATCGTTACGGTATATTGACAGAACGAATGTGGAAAATTTTGAATTGACATATGTAAACAGCATTCCTCGTTGCATTGTTCCGTAGTGCTTCTGGCGCGGTAGACAATATTAGACGAGGTATAATTTCAAAGAAATTGTGCTCATTGTGAAGCCCATAAAACGTAGAATATTATTAGACCATGAAATATGTGTCCAACACCGTGATGCATAAAAAACTATTAGGTCATAAAATCGGTATGATGTATTGGTAGAATGTATGAGTAGAATTTTGAATGTCCTTATGTAAACCTCATTCCACGAACCGGAATTCTGCAATAATGCAGAATCATAAAATAATATAAGATGATACTTACGACACAAAAATGGCGTTCATTTCGAATCCCGCAAACCGTAGGATAATGTAAGATAATGAAAACCATATGATGCATTGCCAGAATGAGAGTGGAAATTTTTGAACAACTTTACACGTTGCTCTACACGTTGCTCTACTCCGTAATATTTCTGCTGCGGTAGAAAATATTACGATATTATACAAAGAAATGGTGCTCATTGTGAACCACGTGATGCCTAGAATATTAGTAGGCCATAAAGACGATATGGTCTATTAACAGAAAAATGGTATATGGTAAATTATGGTATATTATCAGAAAAAAAATCTGGATTATTTTGAATTGTTATATGTTAACCACATTCCACGTACCGGATATACCGGATATTAACTCCGTAATATATCAGGCTCGTTAAATAATATTAGGTGATACGTACCAAAAAATGGCATTCATTACGAATTCCGCAATGCGTGGATTAATGTAATACCATAAATTATATATGTAATTATATAATGTAATTACGGAAGGAAAATGGAATAATATGAATTGTATTATGTATACAATTTTCCACGCTGCTGTAATCCGTATCATTTCAGGCGCGATAGATAATAGATGATATTCGTGTATAAAGAAATTGTAACAATTGTGAATCTCATGACAGGTAGAATATTATTTAGCACAATATGATATATTGTTAGAATGGATGTGTGAAATTTTGAATTATCACATGTAAACTTCATTGCATGCACTGGAAATCCATAATACTCAATCTCGTGAAATAATCTTAGATGGTATTTGCGAACTAAAAAATGTGACGTACATTGCGAATCCTGTAATGCGTAAAATAATGTGAAACCATAAAGTCGATATTGTATTATGACAGAAGGAATGAGGAAATTTTTGAGTTGAACAACGTCACACGTTGCTGTACTCCGTAATACTTCAGGCGAAATGGTGGTCATTATTGTCACCGTGATGAGTAGAATGTTATTAGACCATAAAATCGATATATGTTAACACAATGAATGTCGATAATTTTGAATTTTCATATTTAAATCTTTTCTACGTAACGATACCACGTAATATCTCAGGCACGATTAATAATATTAGATGATATTTATAAAAGAAATGGAATCTTTGAAGACCGCGTTGCGTAGAATAATATAAGACCATAAATTCGGTATGATAAGTTGATAGAATATATGTGGACGATATTAAATAATCATATGTAGACTTCATGTCACGTATCGGAACTCTGTTACATTTCAGGATCCATAAATAATATAACATGACATATATGTACAAAAGAATGTTGTTCATTGCGATCCTCGCGATACGTGGAATAAAATAAGACCATGAAATCGATATGATATATTGACAGAATTAAGGTGTAAAATTTATATGTTCATAACTAAACCTCTTTCCAAACCCGATGATGCGTAGTAATATGAGACCGTATTGCCGATATATTGACAGAATGAATGTGGAAAATATCGTATTGTAACATGTAAATCTCCTTCCTCGTACCGGAAGTCCGTAGTTATTCAGGCTCGATTAATAATAAAAGGTGACATTTATGTAAAAATAAATTCTGTAAATTGTGAGTCTTTCGATGCGGAGAGTAATATAGTACCACAAAATCAATATGGCTATAATAATAGAATGGATGTGGAATAATTTGGTGATTAATATGTAAGCATCATTTCACGTACCGGAACACATTCATTTCCTGCACGATTAATAATACTGGATGGTAATAATGTAAAAGTTGTTGTGTTTTTTGTGAGCGAAATAATAACACTACAAAATCGATGAGCGAAATAATAAGACTACAAAATCGATACGGTTTATTGACGTATGAATGTGGAAAATTTGGAAAGACGTTTGTAAAGCTCATTCCACTTAAGGGGCACCATAATATTTCAGGGTCGATCAATTATATTAGGTCGGCGTTACATTTTAATCGTTGTTTTATATTAAAAAATTTGTTTATTGTAAGTCCCGACGCGTAGAGTAATATAAGATACTCTGTTGAAGGTAACATGTAGATGGAATGAATGTAGATTATTTTGAAAGAACATGTGTAAGCCCCGATAACTTACGAAGGTGTGTATTATTTCGAGAACGATAAATAACACTAAATCTTTGTTTTATATTGAAAAATATGTTCATGTTAATACACGCAATGGGTAGAATAATATAAAACCATCAGAGAGAATTAATCTATTGATAGAGTGACGTCGTGTATTCTGAAAAAATATATGTAAGCCCCGATCCGTAGCAGAGGAGCGTATCATTTCGGGGACGACAAGTAATATGGAATCGTCATTATATATTCAGAAATTGTGTTAATTGTAACAACCGAGATGCCTAGAACAATATAAGATCATCGGAGGGAGATAATCTATTGATAAAGTGAACGTAGATTACTTATAATTATCACACATAGTCCCCGATCCGTACCGGAAGAGCGTATAACTTCGGGGACTATAAACAATAATAAATCGTTGTTTTATAACAAAAAAAAATTTGGTCATTGTGAGCCCCGCGATGTGTAAAACCATATAAGGTAATTAGACCGAAATAATATGTTCACAGAATGGATGTAGAATATTTTGAATGATCATGTGTAAGCCCTGATTTCTACCGATGGAGGAGCGTTCTGCCACTTCGAGGACGATAATTATACTAAACCGTTGTTAGATACAAATTATTGTATCCATTGTGCTCCCCGTGATTCGTGGAATAGTATAAGACCATGAATGGCAGACACAACTGTTAGAGTGAATGTAGAATATTTAGAATGATAATATGTAAGGAGCGTATAATTTCGGGGACGATAAGTAATACTAAATACTAAGTTTTGTACTAAAAAATGTTTACATTGGGATCCAAGCGATGCGTATGATAATATAAGACAACCAGAACGAGATAATATATTGGAATGAATGTAGAATATTTTAAATAATCATAAGCATTCTTCGATCTGTAAGAGGGTAGCGTATAATTTTGGAGGCGGTAAATAATACTAATTGTTGCTTTATATTAAAAAAATTTTTTATTTGGATTCCCGCAATGGGTACAGTACAATAAGATCATCAGATCTTTATGATATATTGATAGAATGATTGTAGAATATTTAATTCATCATACGTAAGCCCCGAAAGATACCGAAGTTTTGCATTTGTTCGGGGACGGAAAATAAGACTAAATCGTTGTTTAATATTAGAAAATTTGTCCATTGTGATCCTCGCGATGCGACAGTAATATAAGACAATCAGTTTGAGATAATAAGTTTATAGGATGAATGTAGAATATTTTGAATGATCTTATGTAAGCACCGATCTGTTACTGAGTATTGTATAATTTCGTGGACGATACGCAATATTGGATCGTTGTTGGATCATTGTAAAAATTTAGGTCACTGTGGTCCTCATGCGTAGCATAATATGAGACCATCAGACCGAGATGATATAGTGATAGGATGTATGTAGAATAATTTGAATGATAATATGTAGGAACCATTACGAACCGGAGTAGCGTATAATTTCGGGACGATAAATAACATGGTGTCGTTATATACTAAAAAATTTATTCATTGTGAGCCCCGCGATATGTATAATTTAAGGAAATCATATAGAGGTAATATATCGATAGGCCATATGTAATCCCCGATCCGTACGGAGGAGCATATCATTTCGGAGACATTAACTAATGCTAAATCGTTGTTTTATACTAAATAATTTTTCCATCTTTTCACCGCGATGCGTATAATGATATAGGACCATCAGAGGAAAATAATCTATTGGTAGAGTGTATGTAACATATTTTGGATGATCGTATGTAAAAACCGAATCGTATCGGGGAAAGTAAATAAATCTAAGTCGTTGTTTTATATTAATTGCGTTCATTGTGATCCCCACTATGCGTAGAATAATATCGCCATTAGAGATACATAATCTACTGGTACAATGAATGTAGAAAATTTTGAATGATCATGTGTAAGACCCGATATCTAACGGAAAAGCGGATCTTTTCCGGTACGATAAAGAATACTAAATCTTCGTTTTATATTAAAAATTTGTTCATTTTGATCCGCGATGTGTAGAGTAATATAATTTTGGAAGAAAGGAGATAATAGATTGATAGAATGATTGTAGAATATTTTGAATTATCGCATGTTAGCCACGATACTTGCCGGAGGACCGTCTTATTTCGGGGAAGATAAATAATAATATTTCATTGTTTAATATCAAAAAATTGAATTCATTGTGATCCGCGCGTTTCGTTGAATAATATAAGATCATGAGATGGAGATAATCTGTGGATGGATTGAATGAAAAATATTTTTAATGACCTTATGTAAGCCTCGATCCGTACCGGAGGAGCGTATAATTTCGGGGATGATAAATAATACTAAATCGTTGTTATTAAACAATTTGTCCATTTTGATACCCTCGAAGCGTAGAATAATACAACAACATCAGATCGAAATATATTGATAGAAAGAATGTAGAATATTGAATGACCATGTGTTATTACCGACTCCTCCCTGTGGACAGTATTATTTTGGGGATCATAATTAATACTATTTCGTTGTTTTATATTAAATAATTTGTTCATTTTGATATTCGCGAAGCATAGAATAATATAAGGCAGTCAAAGTGAATAATCTGTTTTTAGAGTGAATGCAGTATTTTTTGAATTATCATGTGTAAGCACCGTTCCGTACCGGAGAAGAATATTACTTCGGGGATGATAAATAATATCTGATCGTCGATGTAAATTAAAAAAATTGTGTTCATTGTGTTCCCCGAGGAGCGCAGAATAATAGAAGATGGTCTAAAGGAGATAATATAATGATAGGATGAATTTAGTATAGAATGAACATATTTAAGCCCCGATACGTACTGGAAGATCATTAAACTTCAGGTCAATAAATAATATTAAAATGTGGTGTTAAATCAAAAAGTTTGTTCATTGTGTTCCCCGCAATGCGCAGAATTATATAAGACCATCAGATCAAGATAGTGTATTGAAATAATGAATGTAGAACGTTTTGAATTATCATCTGTAAGTCCCGATCCGTACCGAAGGTGCGTATCATTTGTGGGACCATGAAAAGTATTGGATCGTAGTTATATATTAAAAAATTGTGCTCATTGTGATCCCCGCAATGAGTAGAATAATATAAGTTCATCAGAGAGGGATAATCTATTGATACAGTGAATGTGGAATATTTTGAATGATTTTATGTAAGTTCCCATCCGTACAAGTGTAGCGTATTGCTTCGGAGACGATAAATAGTATTGGATCGTCGTTATATATTACAAAATTTTATTCATTGTCATCCGCTAGATGCGTATAATACTAGAGATAATACTAGAGACCCTCAGAAGGAGATAACCCATTAATATCATAAATGTAGAACGTTTTGAGTTATCATATGTGTGTGCCGATCTATACCGGGGAGTGTATAATTTCGGGGACGATAAATAATATCCGAACGTCGTGTAATATTAAAAATTGTTTCTGTGTTTGTGTAATATTAAAAGTTTCGTTGTGATCCCCGCGATGCATTGAGTAATATAGGTCCATCAGATCGTAATAATATGTTAAAGATATGAATGTCGAAAATTTTTGAGTGCGTAATATTTCGGGAGGGATAAATAATGTTGTATCACCATTATATATTAGAAACTGTGCTTATTGTGATCCCCGCGGTACGTAGAATATCATAAGACCATACAATCGACATAATATAAGTCTAAAAGAATGAAATATTTGAATTGTTATATGTAGCATCAGGACCGTGCCGGAGAAGCGTAATTCGTTGTCGAAGAAGAATGTAAGTTATATAATAAATCATTGTGTTCATTGTGATCCCCACGATGCATAGATTAATATAAGATAATCATACCGAGTTAATATTTTGAAAAAATGAAAATAAGGATATACAAGACATAGAAGGAGGATAATATTTCGGATTCGATAAACAATATTAGGTATTTACTATGAATTGAAAAATTGTATTCATTGTGATCTCCACGATATTTAGATAATATAAAACCATTAGGTCTAGATTATATACAAATATGTCGAATATTTTGATTGGTCATATGTAAGCCCCGAAGCCAGCCAGAGAACTGTAATATTTCGGAGTAGATGAATTACATTAAATCGTCGTTACATATTAAAAATTGTGTTCATTGTGTTCTCCTCTATAGGTTGCATAATATGAGACCATCAGGACTATATACTGTATGAAGAAAGAATGAATGACGAAAATTTTGGCTGGACATATGTAAACCCCAATACGTACCGGAGAACAATAATATTTCGGTGACTATAAACAATATGAGGTTGACGTTATGTAATGAAATATTGAACTTACTGTGAACCCGGCGATGAGCAGAATAATATAAGTACATGAGATCGAAGTGTTATATCGACAGAACGAATGTAGCAGGTTTTTAATCGTCATATGTAAGCCCTGACCCATACCATAGGACAGTAACACTTCGGCGTCGATAAATAATCTAAGACCGTCGTTATATACTATAAAGTTGTGTTCCATGTGAACTCTGCGATGAGTAGAAAAATATAAGACAATCAAGTCTAGATAATATATTGGAAGAATGAATGGCGAAATATTTGACTGATTTATGTAATCACTGAATCGTACAGGTTGACAATAATACTTTCGGGGCGTTAAATATTGAATCGTCGATATGTATTAAAAAATTGTGTGAATTGTGGACCTTGCGATGAGTAGTATTGGATGAAATAATCAGGTAGAGGCTATAGACTGTACGTATGAAAGTCGAATTCTTTAAATAGTCATAAGTAAGTACAGAACAATACTGGAGAACAGTAATAATTTGGGATAGATAAATAATATTAGATCTTTGTTATATATTAGAGATTTGTATGCATCAATATCCACGAGGTGCGTAGAATAAGGTAAGACCATTAGAACGAGATAATATATCGAAAGAATATATGTCGAAAATTTCGTCTTTTCTAAGTTCGGAACCATATCGTACAACAATAATATTTCGGGGACGATGTGTTACGTTAGATCGTAGTTGTATATTAAAACACCAGATTTAATTGTGAATCCCTCGATGCTTCAAATAATATAAGAGCATTATATTGAAATAGTATATTGAAAGAATGACTTTCAAATGTTTGAACTCTCATTGGTAAGCCCAGAATCGTAAAGAGAGACCGTAATTTCGGGGTCGATGAAAAATATTAGATTGACGTTATATGTTAAAAAGTTGTGTTCATGGTGAACACTGCCATGTGTAGAATAATATAGAACACTCAAAATGAAATAATATATTGACAGAATGAATTTCGAAGGGTTTGAATTATGATATGTAAGTCCTGAACCGTTCAGGTAAAACATAATATATCGCGGTGGATAAGTAATATTAGATTGTCGTTATATATTAAAGGATTGTGTACATTGCGAAGCCTGCCATGCGCAGAATGACATAACGGCATCAGATCTTCATGATATATTGACAGAATGAATGTCAAAATTATTGGAAGGACATTCCTATGCCACATACGTATCGGAGGAATATAACATTACGGTGTTGATAAATAAAATTAAACTGCCGTTATATGACAAGAAGTGAGTTCATTGTATTCCCAGCAGCTGGTAGCGTAATATAAGACCATGGGATCCAGTTAATATATAGACAATGAATGACGAAAATTTTATAGGGCCATACGTAAGTCCCGAACAGAATCGGGGGGCCAAAATAATTCGGGGTCGATAAATAATGCTAGATCGTTACGCAAATAGATTTGTGATACCCGCGATACGTAGAATTGTATAGAACCATTACATATAGATAATGTATTAACAGAATGAATGCCGATAACTTTGAATGGTCACATGTATGCCTCAAACACTATTTGAAAACAGAAATAATTCTGGGTCGATAAATAATAATAGATCGTAGTTATGTATTAAAAGACCGTAAGATAGAGATAATATACTGACAGAATAAGTGTTTAAGATTTAAAATTCCAATAAGCAAGCACCCAACCATGCGGGAAGACAGTAATGTTTGAGGTTCAATAAATAATTTCAGGTCGTTGTGATATAAAGAAATAATGTTAATTTTGTACTTCGTAATGTGTAGAATAATATGTGGAGCACAGATAAAGATAATTTAGTAAGAGAATGAATGTTGAATGTTTTGAGTTGTCACATATAAGCTCCGAACAGTACAGGAAGCTCGTATTATCTCGATTATTATATGTAACATCTAATCGTCGCTATATATTAAAAAATTGTGTTTACAGCGATACGCGAATGCGTAGAATAATGTACGACATTCAGAACGCGAAATATATTAACGGAATGGATGTCGAAGAATTTGGAGTGTCAAATATAAGTCACGACTCGCACATTAATATTTCGACGATGAGATATGATATCAGGTCATCGGTTTTGTAATAAAAAATTTAGTTGATTGTGACACGCGCTACGTAGAATTATATGAGACCGTCAGATCCAGATAATATATTGACAGAATGATTGGCGTATATTTTGAATAGTAATATGGAAGCCCAGATCCTTACCGGACGAAATCCTCCGTGGTCGGTAAATAACATTAGATAGTCGTTATATAATAAGAAATGATTTACATTGTTATTCCCGCTATGTGTAGAATAAGATCACCATATCGAAATAGTATATTGACCAAATGGAAGTTGAAAATATTGTATCGCCATATGTATGCTCCGAAACATACCTGAGGACTATAATAACTCGGGTTCGATAAATACTATTGGATCTTCTTTATATATTAGAAAAATTGTGTTAATTGTGATCCCCACGATACATAGAATAATATACGACGAATAGATCCAGATAATGTGTTTGGAAAATGAATGTCTGATGTTTTTAACGGTCGTATGTAAATTTCATTCCACGTACCGGAAAATCAGTAATATTTCAGGCTCTTTAAATAGTACTGGATGATAGCTGCGAATAAAAATATTGCTTTCATTGTGAATTACTCAATGCTTAGGATAACGTAAGAGAATAAAATCAATGTCGTATATTGACAGAATGAATGTGACAAATTTAAAAGTGACATATGTACACAGCATACCACTTTGCTATATTTCGCAGTATTACAGGCACAATGGACAATATAATGATATTTATGTTCAAAGAAATGGTGGTCATTGTGATCCCCATGATGCGCAGAATATTATTATGCCCAAAGTCGAAACTGTATATTGACAGAATGAATGTGAAAAATTTTGAATTGTCATATGTAAATCTCATTCCACATAAAGAAATCCGTAATAAATCAAGCTCGTCAAATATTATTAGATAATATTTACGAAAAAAAGAATTGAGTCAATTGCGAATTCCGCGTATAATAATATAAGACAATAAAATCGACATGGTATATTGACAGAATGATTGTGGAAAATTTTAAATTCATATATAGAAACATTTCAAGTTGCTATACCCCGCAATATTTCAGGCTCGACAGATTATATTAGATATTTATGAACAAAGAAATGGTGGTCATTATGATCACCGTGATGCGTAGAAAATTGTTATGCATTAAAATGGACACAGTATACTGACAGAGCGTATTTGGAAAATTTTGAATTTTCACATGTAAACCTCATTCCACTTACGGCTAATCCATAATATTTCTGGCTCGTTAAAAAACAGTAGTTATTTACGAACAAAGAATTGCGTCATTGGCCAATCCCATAATGCGTAGAATAATATAAGACAACACAATCTATTTGATATATAGACTGAATGTATGAGAAAATTTTGGATTGTTCTGTGTAAACAACATTCCACTTGCTGTACTCCGTAGTATTCCAGGCGCGATAAATAAAGTTATATGATATGTATTTGCAATGAGATGATGGACATTGTGAAACCCGCGATGCGTAGGATTGTATAAAACATCAGATCGATATGATATTCTGACAGAATTAATATCGAAAGATTTGATTTGTCATATGTAAGCAATTATCAGTGACATAGAATGGTAACATATCAAGTTCGATAAATAAAATTTGTTGATATTTATGTAGAAAAGAATCGTGTTCATTGTGATACCCGCGATAACATAAGACCATCAAATCAACATGATAAATTGACTAAATGATAGTCGAAATATTTCATTAGACATATGTAAGCAACTATTAGTGTCGGGGGACCGTAATACTTCAGGAAGACAAATATATTAGATGATAATAACGCAGAAAATAAAGTTGTGCATTGTGATCCGAGCAGTGCGTATATTAACATATTTACAACAGTTGGATGTGATATATCGATAGAAAATACGTCTTATGTGGACACGTATCAGTGCCGGAGGACCGTAATATTCCATGATTGATGCATAAAATTAGATGATATTTATGAGGAAATGATAGGTGGCATTGTGAATCCGCTATGTGTAGAATAACATAAGACTGTTGTTATATACTGACAGAATGAATTTCGAAAACATTCGTCGTATGTAAACATATGTAAGCATATGTAAGCACCTACCGGTGCCGGATGACCGTAATATTACAGGGTCGATAAAGAAAATAAGAAAATATTTATTTAAAAAAAGAATAGTGTTCATTGTGAACTTCACCACGCGTAGAAATGTATAACACGGTAAGATCGACATGATGTATTGACAGAATGAATGTCGTAAAAATTGGTTTGTCATATATAAGCACCTGTCTGGGCCGGATGACAGTAATATTCGAGGGTTGATGAACAATACTAGATGAATTTTTGTATAAAACAATAGTGTCCATTTTGATCCCCGCGGAGCTTGTATTAATGAAAGTCCATCAAATTGATATATAATATAGACCGAATGAATGTCAACAATTTTGACTCGCCATATGCAGTGCCTGAGGGACTTAATATTTCTAGTGTGAGTTGATAATAAGGTTAGATGATACTTATCTGGAAAAGAATGTTGTATATTGTGAATCCACGATGCGTAGAATAGTGTAGGTGAATCAGATTAATATGATACACCGGCAGAATGAAAGTCGAACATTCTGTTTCGGCAGGTGTGTCAAATTTCAGCGCCGGAGGAACGCAATAATTCAGGGTCGATGAATAATGTTGGATGATATTTATGTAGAAAAGACTGGTGTTCGTTGTGATCACCGCAATATGTAAAATAATCTAATAATATCATATCGATATGACATATTGACAGAATTAATGTTGAACATTATCATAAAAATAGAAAAGTGTGGAGTTTTTTGTGATACCCGAAATGCATAATTATATAAGAACGAGATCGATATTTAAAGAATGGTAATACAGAGGACCGTAATGTTTCAGGGTAGATATATAAAATTATTGTTATTTATGTTGTAAAAGTTGTGTTCATTGTGCTCCTCGAGATGAGTAGAATAATATACGATCACAAGATCAATGTGATATACCGATAATTTGAATGTCGAAATCCTTGAAGCGTCAATTATAAGCACATATCAGTGCCGAAGAACCTTCAGGGTATATAAATATAATCAGATGATATTTATGTAGAAAGGAATGGTGTTCACTGAGAATCTCGCGGTGCGTAGAACAATGTAAGAACTCCAGACAAAATATACTGACAGAATGAAAGTCGAGTATTTTGATTTGTCATATGTAAGCAACTGTCATTGCGGGAGGACCGTAATAATTTTAAGGTCGATATAAAAATTAGATGATATTTAAGTTAAAAATGAAGGTTTTCATTGCTAACCTCGCGATGCGTAGAATAATATAAAAACATCAGATCGTCATAACGTAATCTCCAAATGAAAATCGAAAATTTTGATTTTTCATGTGTAATCATCTATCAGTGAGGAGGACAGTAACACTTTTGGGTCGACAAACAAATTTAGATGATAGTTTTGTAGTAAAGAATGGTGTTGAATGTTCAGCAAAAAAAAGAAAAGAAAGAATGTTCTTTGTGGTCCCCGCAAAATAATATAAGACCATCGGATTCATATGATATATTGACAGAAGGAATATCGAAAATTTTGATTCGTCATGTGTAAGCAAATATCAGTGCCGGAGGACCGTATCCCAGGGTTGATAAATAAAATTAGATGATATTTATGTATAAAGGAACGGTGATCATTGAGAACATCGCAATGCCTAAAAAATTATAAGACCATCATATCGATTTGTTATAATGACAGCATGTCGAATGGTTTGACTCGTCTTATGAAAGTAACAATCTCTGCTGGAGGATTATATTTCAAGGTCAATTAATTTAACTAGATGATATTTATGTAGAAAGGTATGTTGTGCATTGTGTTTCCCACGATGTGTAGTGACATATGATTATCAGATCGACATGATATACTGACAAATTGAACGTCGAAAATGTTGATGCGTCATTGAGAAACACCTATAAATTCCGGAAGAACATAATACTTCGTGGACGACATAAAAGGTTAAATGATACTTGTGTAGGAATGAATTATATTCGTTGTGGTTCCCGCAATGTGTAGATCTCTAGGGCCATCAAATCAGTATGATATATTTTACAAAATGTCGCAAATTTTGATTCGTCATACGTAAGCACTTCTCAGTGCCGGAAGACCGTAACATATTAGGGTCGATAAATAGTACTAGATAATATTTATGTACAAAAAAATGTAGTACATCGTGATCCCCGGGATGCGTAGAATAAGATGAGGCCATACCGATATTATATATTGGAAGAATTATCGTTGAATTATCTTTGATTCGTTAAACATAATCATTTATCAGTGCAGGGGGGCCCCATTATTTCAGGGTCGATAAACAAAATCAGTTGATATATAAGTGGAGAAGAATGGAGATCACCATGGTAATCCCCACGATTCGTAAAACACTGTCAGATAGATAGGGTGTGTTTACAGAATGAAAGTCGGAAGTTTTGATGTGTCTAATGTAAGCACCATTAGTATCGGAGGAACAGAGACGAACTTCGACATTATACATTAGAATTTGAAATATCCTTAGATGTTACACATCAGGCCAAGAAACGTCCTTCGCTTTTAGCCACTTGGCCGCGGGAAGTACATCGATGATAGCCTTCAGGCAGAGAATTGTAGTTTGAAGTTAGCATTCATGTCAATATATTGCATTCAATGTTAGACATAAGGCCCAAAAATTACCTCCGATTTTGGACATCAGGTCGACAAATTTTCTTCGGAGTTAACCATCAGGCCGAGTGAGGTCCATTTAATTAAGCCGTCAGGACGTTATACGTACATCAATGTTAGACATGATGCCGAGTAAAGAAATTCGATGTTAGCAATAAGACCGAGAATTGTACTTCGATGTTATATATTAGGCCGAGAGTTTTACTTCGATGTTTACCATCAGGACGAGAAAAGACATTCGATTTGTGTCATCAGAACTAGAAACGAACATGGATGTTATAAACCAGGAAGAGAAGAGTGATTCGATTTTAGCAACCAGGCTGATAAACGTACTTCGTTTCAGCCACCAGGCCAAAAATCCTTCGATGTTAGCAATCAGGCCGAAAAATGTCCTTTGATGTTAGCAATTAGTCGCAGAAAAGCACTTACATCTTATACCTCAGGTCAAGAAGCGTCCTCCGATGATAGAAGTCGAGACGAGAAGATTCATTCAATAATAGCCATCAGGACGGGAAATGTTCTTTGATGTTAGATGTCGTGCCGGGGACTTCGACCGTTATTCATCAGACTGGCAAACTTTATACGCTTTTATTCATCAGTTCGAGAAACGAGCCTCAATATTCGGAATCATGTCGAGGAACGTAATCCGATGTTAAACATCAGGCCGTGAAATGTTCCTCGATATTAACAATTAGGACGAGAAACTTCTTTCGATGTGCGCAATCAGGTCGAGGAGCGTCCTTCTATTTCTATTCTATCGCCAGCCGGTAGTGCATTTCGATGTTAGACACCAGGCCGATAAACCATCACCGATTTGAGCCATGAGGCCGAGAAGCTTCATTCAATGATAGCAATCAGGCCGAGAATAGTGTTTCCATGTTTTTCATCAGGCGAGCAGCGACGAACTTCGACATTATATATCAGAATTTGAAATATCCTTAGATGTTACAGATCAGGCCGAGAAACGTCCTTCGCTTTTAGCCATTTGGCCGCGGGAAGTACATCGATGTTAGCCACCAGGCCGAGAATCGTTCTTCGATGTTAGACAGCAGACCAAAAATCGAACATCAATGTTAGTCATGTGGCAGTGAAACGATATTCGATGTTTGCAGTCAAGACGAGAAAATTACATCGATGTACGCCATCTGGCCACGAAAAAAAGCTTCGATGTTAGACACAATGCCGAGGAAAGAATGTCGATGTTAGCCATCAATCCGAGAAAAAGCACATATGTTATCATTCTGGCAGATAAGGTCCTTAAAATTTTGGCATCAGGACAAGAAACGTTCTTTCGAAAGTAGCCTTCAGGTTGAGATACGTCTTTCGATGTTAGATATCAGGCCTACAGAAGTAATTCGATGTTAACATCAGGCTGAGAAACGAGCTTCGATGTTTCACATCAGGCTGGGAAAATTAATTCGATGTTAGCTATGAGGCAGAGAATTATATTTTTATATATGCATTTATATTAACATCAGGTCGAGAAACGTCCTTCGATGTTACACATTAGGCCGAGAAGAGTGCTTCTATGTCAGACATCAGGCCGAGAAAGGTAATTCGACGTCAGCAATCAAGCCGAGGAACATAATTCGATGTTAGGCATCATGATGTGAAACGTACTTCGGTGATACCCATTTTGCAGAGGAATTGCGATGACAGTTGTCAGGCCTATAATCGTATTTAGATGTTATTCATCAGGCCGAGAAATTTCTTTCGATGTTTGTCATCAGGCCGACAAACGTCCATCGATGATAGCAATCCTGCCGAAGAATGAGCTTCAATGTTAGTCATCAAGCCGTACAACGTATTGCCGTCCGGACAAGGGACTGTCTTCGATGTTAGATGTCAGTCCTTGTAAGGTTCATCGATGTTAGACATCACGCCGAGATATGTTCCCATATATTATCCAACAGGCCGAGAAACATACTTCTATGTTACATATCAGACAGAGAAACGATATTCGGTTTTATCCATCAGGACGAGAAAATTAGTTTGATGATAAATATCTGGCGGAGCAACGTCCTTCGATGTTAGCCACTTGGAAGAGGAACTTCCTACTATGTTAGCCATAGGTACAAGAAGCATCTTTGGATGTTAGACATCAAGCCGAGGAATATACTTCAATAATAGACATCAGGCCGAGGAATGTACTTCAATAATAGACATCAGGCCGAAAAACGTAATTCGATGTTACCTATCATGCCGAGAATATTCTTTCCATGTTGGCCATCATGCCGAGAAACTTACTTCGATTTTGGTCATCAGGATGAGGTACGTACTTCCACGTTGGATATCACGCCTACGATCATCCTTCGTTGTAATTCTCAAGGACGAGAAATGTTCTTCTATGTTAGATGTCAGGCCAGAGAAACGACCTTCGACGGTAGCCATCATGCCGGGAAGCGAAATTCGATTATAATCTAGTCGATTATAGTGTCTGGCCTAGAAATTACTTTCGATGTTCATCTGGTCATCAGGCCAAGGAAATTCCTCCTATTCTAGCCATCAGGCTAGGAAATGTACTTCGATATTAACCATCAGGACGAGAAACGTACTTCGATATTAGGCATCAAGTCGAGAAACGAACTTCGGTGTTAGACATTAGGCCAAGAAATGTCCTGCAATGTTAGCCACAATGCCGAGAAACGTACTTGGCTGTTAGACATTAGGACGAGAAGCTTCCTTCGATGGTAGTCTTCAGGCGGAAAAATGTTCTTCACTTTTAGCCAGGCCTTCTTCGCTTTTCAGGCCTTCAAGGAGTACCTTCTTTTGATGTTAATCCGCAGCCCAAGGAATGTCCTTCGATGTTAGCCGTCAGGACATGAAACCAACTTCGGCGTTAGATATCAGTCCGAGAGACTTCCAATGTTGTTAGACATCAAGGTGAGACACGACCTTTGTTGTCTTTTAGTCATTCAGACGAAGAACGTCCTTCGATGCTAGCCATCATGGCGAGAAACTTCTTTCAATGGTAACGATAAGGTTGAGAAGCGTGCTTTGATATTAGCCAATATGCTGAGAATCGTAATACGTTATTAGCTATCAGGACGAGAAACGACATTCGATGTTAGGCATCAGGC
Source organism: Lepidotrigona ventralis hoosana (assembly GCA_002806875.1). Taxonomy (NCBI): domain Eukaryota; kingdom Metazoa; phylum Arthropoda; class Insecta; order Hymenoptera; family Apidae; genus Lepidotrigona; species Lepidotrigona ventralis. Next base: position 38,635 of record NIPQ01003391.1, read on the forward strand.
CGAGAAACATTCTTCTTTGTTGCTATAAAGCCATTTATTTGTTCGCAAATATCATGTAATATGATATAACAAACTTGATATTCGGAATTCCGGTTGTTGGAATGTTGTTTATGTATATCCATACTAATTTATCAACAGTCATTCTATCAATATTTCATACCGATTTTATGGCCTTTCATTATTCTACGCAACGCGGGATTCGGAATGAACGGCATTTCTTTGTACATGTATATCATCTAATATTATCTATCGCGCCAGAAATATTAAGGATTTCAGCATCGTCTAATGTTGCTTACATATGTCAATTCAAAACTCTCCACACTCTTACTATCAATATGCCATATTGATTGTATTTTATACATATAATATGACTTTACGCATTGCGTGATTTGCCATGAATGATCTTTTAATTATTTGTAAATGACATTTAATACTTTTGTCGTGCCAGAAATTTTCCGGTGACCAGGTCCATGAGAATGGATTTATATATGACTATTCAGAATTTTTGAATTTTGTGCTGTGAGTATATCATATCGATTTTAGGGACTTGTAATTTTCATCGCATTTCTGGGTCCACAATACGCACCATTTTTTCTTATACAAATATCACCTAATCTTAGTTATTGAACCTGAAATATTCGGGTTCGTTGAATGAGGTTTGCGTATGACGTTCAAAGTTTGCCAAATTCATTCTGTCAATATATCATGTTGACTCAATTGTCTTATATTATTCTACGCATAGCAGGATTTGCAATGATCGTCATTTTTTTCTATGTAGATTTCGTCTAAAGTTACTTAACGATCATAATGTATTACGTAATTCCAGTGCATGGAATGAAGTTGTCATACAATTCAAAATTTTCCTCATTCATTTTGTCAATATATCCAATCCATTTTTCATCTAATGATATTTTACGCATTATGCTGCTCAATGACCACCATTTCTTTGTACGTAAATATCATCTAATATTATCTTTTGCACCTGTTCATTAACGTGGTGTGTTGTTTATATATTTCAATTCAAAATTTTCCACATTCGTTCTGTCAAAATACCATAACGATTTTATTGTCTTATATTATTCTACGCATTGCGGAATTCGCAACAAACGCAATTTCTTTGTTTAAAAATTCATCTAATATTATTTAACGCTTTAATTTATTATTTAAATTCATCTAATATTATTTATCTGAAATATTACGAATTTCCTGTACGTTGATTGAGGTTAACGTATGACCGTTCTAAACTTTCCACATTGAGTCTGCCAATATATAATGTCTGTTTTATGTCCTATTAATATTGTACACTTTACGGGATTCACAATATCCACCATTTATTTGTACACAAATAACATCAATATTATTTATCGTGCCTGAATATTTCGGATTACTACTCAAAATTCTTCAAATTCATTCTGCCGATATATCATATCGTTTTTAATATCTTGCATAATTCTACGCATTGCGGGGTTAACTATGAACACTATTTTTTGTATACGAAATCTATCTATCATTGTTTATCGTGCCTGAATTTTCGGTATTCCGATACGAGGAATGAAGTTTCATATGACAATACAAGTATTCGTCTTTCATTCTGTATATATATCATATCGTCATTAAAGTCTTATACAATTCTACAACTCGCTGTGATCACAATGAACAAGATTTTGTTTGCATAGACATCATCTGATATCATTTGTGGAGCTAATGTAATTTGATGGAGTTATAGGTTTCCATATGTGCCTTCAAAACTCTCCACAATTTGGCAATCGTATCTGTTTTACGTTCTTGTATTATTCTACGCTTCGTGGAGTTCACAAAGAACATAATTTCTTTGCACATAAATAACATCCAATAATATCTATCCTGCCCAAAATTATACAGAGTACATCAATGTGAAATATTGTTTTCATATGTTAATTCAAAATTTTCGACATTTATTCTGTCAGTACATCATATCGATTTTATTGTCTTATATTATTGTACGTATTGGTGGTTTCGCAATGAGCGCCACTTTCATGTTATATAACTAGCCTGAATTATTATAGATTTCCGCTTGGTGCAATGAAGTATACATATGACAATACAAAATTGTCCACATTCATTCTTTCGAAATATTATATAGATTTTATGACCTTCATTTTTCCCTGCAACGCGGGGTTTACAATGAACACCATTTTCTTGTATATAAGTGTCATCTAATATTATTTATTGAGTCTGAATCATTATGGGGATACGGTACGTGTACTTAGATTTACATATGAACATTCAAATATTTCCACATTCATTCTGTTAGTATATCACTTCGATTATATTGGGTTATATTATTTTACGCATCGCAGGGTTCAGATTTGACATCATATTCGTGTACATAAATATCCTCTAATATTATTTATCGTGCCAGGAATTTTACGGTATTCCTGTAATTGGAATGAAGTTAAAATACTTCAGCTCAAAATTTTCCTCATAAATTCTGTCAGTATATCATATCGATTTCATGGTCCTATTCCATACTACGCGTCGCTGAGTTCACAATGAACACCAATTTTTTCTACATAAATCGTCTAATATTATTTAAAAATCCTGATATATTACGTTGTTCAAGTTCGAGTGATAATTATTATATAAGGTTATTCAAAATTTTTCACATTCATTCTTTCAATAAATCATATCGATTTTATGGTCTTATATTATTCTACGCATCGAGGTTTCATAAAAAACACTATTTTGTTACACAAAAATCATCTAATACTATTTACGCAGCCTGATATTTTACGGAGTTCCGGTACATGTAATTTGATTTGCTTATGGCAGTTCAGATTTTCCCATATTCATTATTTCATTATATCATATCGAATTTATTGTTTTATTATATTCGACGTCGTGTGTTCCACAATGAAAAGTATTTTTTGTACATAAATATTATCTAATAATATTTATCGAGCCTTAAATGGCTACGATACGCCTTAAATGGATACGATTATTTCCGGTACGTGGAATGAAAGGAACATATCACCTTTCAAAATATTCCACTTTCATTTTGTCATACGTCATATCGATTTTAAAGTCTTATATTATTCTATGCATCGCGACGTAAACAATTTTACACAATGCCACTTTTGTACTGAAATATCATCTTATCGACCCTGAAATTTTACGGATTCCGGGTACAAAGAGTAATGTCCACATTTGATAATTGAAAATTTTCCACATAAATTCTGCCAATATGTCATATTGTATTTATGGTCTCATACCATTCGATTCTCGCATCGCGGGATTCATAATGAACACAATTCTTTTGTACAAAAACGTCATCTAATATTATTTATCGAGCCTGAAATATGACGTAGTTCCGTTACGTGGAATGAAGTTCTATTAGTCATTACAAAATATTCCACTCATACTGTCAACTTACTATATCGATTTCATTGTCCTATATTATTCCGCACATCGCTCGGTGCATAATTGAAACCATTTTTGTGTACATAAGTATCATCCAACTTTTACCTCGACCCTGATTCATTAACGTCAACTGGCTTGCTTGAGTATGAAGAATCGCTACTTTCAACACTTATTCCGTAATTATATCATTTCGTTCTGATGATCGTACTCTTCGCGTCACGAGGTTCACAATGAGCACCAGTGCTTTCTACATAAATGTCATATGATTTTATACATTGACCCTTAATATTACGGTCTTACGGAAGTGAGATGGACTAACCATTTACGTATCAAAGTTTTAAACATTCATTATGTCAATATATCAAATCGATCTGATTTTAAGAATTCCTAGTACTACTTCTTTGTGCTTGAGAATCATCATATTTATCGACAATAAAATATTACGGTCCACGGGAACTATTTGTGGCTATAAATTACTAATCAAAATTTTCGAAATTCTCTCTGTCAATATATCATATCGAACCGATGGACAAATATTATTCTACTCATTGCGGGAATCACATTGAACACCATTACTTCTACATAAAAATCTTCTAAATTTATATATCGACTCTGAAGTATTACGGACCACCGGCAGTGTTAGGTGCTTACATATGATGAACCGAATTCTTCGACATTCATTATGTCAACTCATCATATCGATCTGGCAGTCTTATATTATACAACGCATTGTAAGGTTCACAATTAACCAATTTTTTTTTTACATCATTCTCATCCAATTTTGTTTACGAACCGGATATATTAAGGTCCTGGTAGGTGCATACATATGCCGAATCAAAAATTTCGATGCTCATTCTGTCAATGTAACATATCGATATGATGGTCTGCTGTAATTATTCGCATCGCGGGGATCACACTGAACAGCGATATTTTCTACATCAATATTTTCTAAATTTATTTACGACCATGAAATATTACGGTCCTCCGTAACTGACGATTGCTAACGTTTATGTTTATTGCTAAAATTTCCGACATTCTTTCTGACAAAATATCATTTTTATCTAATACTCCTTTATTTCTCTACACATCGCGCAATTCACAATGTACATCATTCATTTCTAAATGAACTTCATCTAATTTTATTTATTGACGTTGGAATTTAATGGTCCTCCGCCGATAGTTGCTTGCATATCACGAATCAAAATTTTCGGCATTTAGTCTGTTAGCCATTTCTGTCTTTTAATCATATATTATTTTAAGCACTTCAGGGCTCACAATGAAGACAATTCTTTCCTGCAAAAATATCATCTAGCTTTATTTATCGACCCTGAAGCATTAAGATCTTCCGGCACTGTTAGGTACTTATATGTCTATTCAAAATTTTCGACATTATATCTGTCATTATATCATATCTATCTGATGGTCTTATATTATTCTAATCATCGCGTTTCACAACGAATACCATTTTTTTCAATATAAGTATCACATAATTTTATTAATCGACCCTGAAATATTACGGTCTTCCGGCAACGGTAGTAGCTTACATATGGCGAATCAAAATTTTGGACATTCACACTGTCAGTATACAATATCTACCAGATGACTTTATATTATTCTACGCATCGCGGATATCACAATGAATGCAATTCGTTTCTAAATATCATCTAATTTTATTTATCGGTCACGAAATATTACCGTTATCCTGCAATGAAAGGTACATACATAAGACTAATAAAATTTTCGACATTCATTCTGTGAATATATCACATCTGTCTGATGGTCATCTGTTATTATACGCATCAATGGTGTCACAATGTACATCATTGGTTTCTACATAAATGTTCTTGAATTTTATCGACCCCGAAGTACTACGGCACTGATAAGTGATTACATATGACTAATCGATATTTTCGACATTCATTCTTTCGGTATACCATATCGATCTGATGATTTTAAATTATTCAACGTAACTTGTCACAATGAACACCTTTCGAGTATACATAAATATCATCTGAATTTAATTATCGATCCTGAAATATTACGGTCCTCCAGCACTGACAGGTGCTTACATATGACGAATCAAAATTTTTGACATTCGTTCTGTCATTATATCATATCTTTCTGATGGTCTTATGCTATTATACGCATCGCGGGAATCACAGTATACTCCACCCTTTACTTGCATTCTGTCTGCACATCTTATCTACCTGATTGTCTTATATTATTATACTCATACCTGAGATCACAATGAACAACATCCCTTTCTAAATAAGTATCATCTAACTTTATTTATCGAACCTGAGATATTATGGTCGTCCAGCTATAGCAGCTGCTTAAATATTGTCGACTCAGTAATTTCTACATCAATTCTGTCTATTCATCACATCGATCAGATGGTCTTATAATCTACTAATCTTCGCGGGTATCACAATGTTCACCATTCTTTCCACATGAGTAACGTCCAACTTTAATTATCGACACTGAAATATTACTGTCTTCCAGCCCTGATAGGGCCTTAAATAAACAGAATCAGAATTTTCGACTTCCATTTGGTCAATATATCATAACGATCTGATGGTCTCTATAATTCTAGGCTCACAATGAACACAACTTTACACTACATACATAATCTAATTCTATTCGTCGTCCCAGTAACGTTACGGCTGTCCTTCATTGACGCTATTCATTCTGTCATATCTTCATATCGATCTGATTGTCCTATATCATTCTATGCATTGCGGGAAACACAATGAAAACATTTATTTTCTATATAAATATCATCTAAAGTAATTTTTCCATCCAGAAGTACTATGGTCATCCGGGACTTCTAGGTGCTTACATATGAGTTTTCAGAGATTTTGACATTCATTCTGTCAGTATGTCAAATTGATCTGATGGTCGTATATTATTCTATGCATTGCGGAGGTCACGTTAAACACCATTCTTTTCTATATAAATATCATCTAACTTTATTTATCTAGCCTGAATGATTACGATCTTCCGGCTGTAATAGAGAATTACATATGACACACCAATTGTTTCAAAATTCCATCCGTCAGTGTGTATATTCGTCATACCGAGCTAATGATATTGTATTATATACTACGTATCGCGGGGTTCACAATGAGCACAATTATTTTCTATATAAATATCATCTAATTTTATTTATAGTCCCTGAAATATTATGGTCTTCCTTCACTGATTGGTGCTTGTATATGACGCATCAAAGTATACGACATTATATATGTCATCATATCATATCGATCTGATTATGACTTCTTATTCTACTCTTCGCCTACGTCACAATGTACACCATACGTTTCTACATAATTACCATCTAATTGTATTCCTTGACCCCAATTTATTACTGTTCTGCGGCACTGGCAGGGCTTACATATAACGTATCAAAATTTTCGATTCAGTCTGTCCATACATCGTATCGACCTGATGATCTTATATTATTCTACACATCGCGTGCATCACATTGAACACGATTCTTGTCAACGTCAGTATCATATATCAGTAAATTTATTCATCGACCTTGAATTATGACGGCCTTTCGGCACTAATAGTTGTTTACATATGATAAATCAATATTTTCGCCTTTCATTCTGCCATTATATCATACCGGTTTCATGGTCTTACATTATTCTGCGCACCTCGGGTTTCACAATGAACCCCAACGCTTTTTGTATAATCTATCATTATTTATCGGCTCTGTAATATTAAGGTCCCTCAGCACTGATAAGCTTTCATATGACAAATCAAAATTTTCGAAGTAAATTCTTTCAATATTTAATATCAATCTGATGGTCATATATTTTTCTACGCATCGCGGAGATTACACCGAACTTCATTATTTTCTTGATAAATGACATTAAGTTTTACCTATAGACCCTGAGACATTATGGTCCTCTGGCACTGGCAGATTCTGAAACGTGACGAAAATTTCCGAGACTCATACCGTCAATATGTCATGTCGACCTGCTCGTCTTACATTTTCTACACTTCGCAGTGATCACAATAAACGCCATTCTTATATATATATGATGTAACTTTATTTATCGACCTTGGAGTATAAGGTCCTTCAGCCCTGATAGGTACTTTTATATGACGAATCAATGTCATCGACCTTCATTCTCCCAATGTATATTGTTGACCTGACTGTCTTATATTATTTTGGGTATCGCGGTGTGCACAATTAACACCATTTCTATATACATATATATATATATATATATATATATATATATATATATATATATATAAATTATNTTTTTACTGATCCTGAAATATTACCGTCCTCCGGCACTCATAGGTGTTCACATAGACAATAAAATCGATATGATATGTTGACAGATTCGAAGTGGGAAGTTACATATTGACAATTGTAAACAACATTCCACGTTACTTTACTCCGTAATATTTCACGCGCGAAAGATACCACGAGATGATAATTACGAACAAAACAATGGCGTTCATTACGAATACCGCAGTGCGTAGATTAATGTAAGGCAATATAATCGACATGGTTTATTGACGATATGTATATGGAAAATTTTGAATTCAGATATGAAAACTACATTCCACGTTACTGTATGCCATAACGATTTAGGCGGTAGAGATGGCATTAAATGATATTTTGTACCAAGAAATGGTGGTCTTTGTGAAACCAGTAAATTTTGGATGGTCATATGTGGAACTCATTCCGCATACCGGATATGGATTTCATTTCAGACTCAATAAGATAACATTAGACTATAATTACGTAGAGAGACAGTGCGTTTATTGCAAAACCCTCGATGAGCATAATATAATATAATATAGTACCATAGTATAATACAATAATATAGTACCATATAGTCCATATGATATTTTGAGAATGAATAGAGGAAATTTTGAATAGTCATATGTAAACCTCATACCACTTACCGGTAATCCGTAAAATATCAATCCAGTTAAATAATATTAGATGCTATTGGCAAACAAAAATCTCCATTACAAACACCACTATGTGTAGAAATATATTAGACAACAAAATCGGTTGGCTGCATTTGCAGAATGAATGTGGAATATTTTGAATTGATATATGTATACAACATTCCACATTTCTGTACTCCTCTATTTATAGTAATACTCTTATTTCAGGCGCAATAGATAGTACTACATGATATTTATAAAAGGATATAAAAAGGAATGGTGTTCATTGTGAACCCCGTGATGAGTAGAATATTATTAGGCCATAAAATCAATATGTTATATTGACGTAACGAATGTGGAAAATATTAAATGAACAAAAGTAAATTCCACGTATCAGCATTCCGTAAAATTTCAGGCTCGTTAAATAGTATTAGGTGACATTTAAAAACAAAATTTGGCGTTAATTGCGAATTCCACATTGCGGAGAATAATATAAGATAATGAAATCGATATGATATATTGACAGAACGAATTTGAAAAATATTGAATTGACATATTTATACAACATTCCACCTTTCTGCACTCCATAATATTTCAGGCGCGATATGTAGTATTTGATGATACTCATGTACAAATGAATGGTGGTCATTGTATACCACGTGATGCGCAGAATATTATTAGCTATCAAATCGATAAGGTGTTTAACAGATTGAACGTGGAAAATTTTGAATGATCATATGTAAACCTAATGCCACGTACTGGAAATATGCTATACTTCAGTATCAATTAATATAAGACGATATTTGCGAACAAAAAGATGGCGTTAATTGCGAATCCCGCAAAAATAATGTAAGAAAATAAAATCGTTACGGTATAATGACAGAACGAATGAGGAAAATTTTGAATTCACAGATGTAAACAACACATTGCTGTAGTCCGTTATATTTCATGCACGATAGATAATGTTTGTAACTAGATGAAACTAGATGATGTTTTCGTATATAATGAAATGGTGATCATTATGTACCATATGATGCGTATAATATTATTAGGACATGAAATAGATATGATATATTGACACAATTATTGTGGCAAATTTTGAGTTGTCATATGTAAACATTATTCCTCAAACCGGAAATTGGTAGTATTTCAGGTGGGTTAAATAATATTAGATGATATTTATGTTAACAAAAATGGTGTACATTGCGATTCCCACAATGTATGGAATAATTTGGAACAATAAAATCAATCTCGTTCATTGACAGAATGACTGTTGAAAATTTTGAATCGATATATGTAAACAACATACCATCCTGCAGTATTCCGTAATATATCAGGCGCGATAGATAATATTAAATGATATTTATGTACCAAGAAATGGCGATCATTGTGAATCCCGTGATGCAGAAATAATATTAGAACGTAAAATCAATATATTTTGTTGACAGATTGAATGTGGATAATTTTGAATGATAACATGTAAACCTCATTATACGTACCAGAGATGCGTAATATTTTTTTGCTCGTCAAATAATATTAGATGATAGTTACGAGCAAAAAGATGGCGTTAATTCCCGATCCCGGAATGCGTAGCATGATGTAAGACCTTGAGATCGATATGGTATATTGATAGAATGAATGTGGAAAATTTTGAATTGTCAAGTGTAAACAACATTCCACGTTGCTGTGCTCCTGAATACTTCAGACGCGGCAGATATTGTTGGATAATGTATATGTTCACAGAAATAGTGGTAATTGAGAACCCCATGATGCAAATAATTTTATTAGAACGTAAAATCGATATGATATAACGAATTAAAGAATGTGGAAAATATTAAACTGTCATATGTAAACCTTATTACACGCACCGGAATTTTGTAACATTTCAGGCTCATTAAAATATATTTATATAATATTTGTGATAAAAATAAATGGCGTCAATTGCCAACAGCGTACATTTATGTAGGATCATTAAATTGATATGGTATACAGACAGCATAAATGCGATAAATTGTGAATTGTCCTATGTAAACCACATTCCACGATTTTGTACTCCGTAATATGTCAAGCGTAATAGATTATATTTGATGATATTTATGTGTAATAAAATGGTGATCATTATGAAACAGGTAATGCGCAAAATGTTATTAGGACATGAAATCGATATGATATATTAGCAAAGTGAATGTAGAATATTTTGAATGATCATATGTATCGTATTCGTAGCGCAGAAGTATTCGTATCATTTCAGGGACGATAAATAATATGGACGGTTGTTATATATTAAAAATTTGTGCTCATTGTTGTCCCCGCGATGCGCAGAATAATATGAAAACATCAGAGGTAGACAACCTATAAGAAGTATTCGTATCATTTCAGGGACGATAAATAATATGGACGGTTGTTATATATTAAAAATTTGTGCTCATTGTTGTCCCCGCGATGCGCAGAATAATATGAAAACATCAGAGGTAGACAACCTATTGGTTGAGTAAATGTTGAGGATTTTGTATTGTCGTATGTAAATGCCGAAACACACCCGAGGAGTGTATTATTTCGGGGAAATGAATAATATTGGGACGGCGTTATATATAGAAAAATTGTTTTCATTGTGATCCCTGTGATGCGTAGAATAGCATATAATCACCAGAGGGAGATAATATATTGATAATGTGAGCGTAAAATATTTTAAATGATCAGGTGCTATCCCCGATCTGTACCGGAGGGGCGATTGATTTCGGGAACAGTAAATAATACGACATAGTTGGTCTATATTATAAGATAGTGTTCATTGTGATCTACGCGATGCGTGAAATAACATAACACTCTCCGAGGGATATAATCTCTTGATAGATTGATTGTAGAATATTTTGAATTAACGTATGTAAGCCCCGATCCGTACAGGAGGAGCGTATCATTTGGGGGACGATAAATAATATTCGAACGTCGTTATATGTTAAAAAATTATGTTCATTGTGACTACCGCCTTGCACAGAAAAATATAAGATCATAGGGAGATCATTTATTCATAGAATAAATGTAGAATAGTTTGAAGTATGCCACATATGTTAAATGTAAGCCACAGTTCCTACCGGAGGAGCGGTGGACGGTAAATAAGATTCGACCGTCGTAACACATTAAAGAATTGTATTTGTTGTGACCATCGAGATGCGCAAAACAATATAAGACCATCAGAAGAAGATAATCTACTAATAGAGTGAATGTAAAATATCTTAAATGATCACATATAAGCAACGATTCGACCCAGAGGAGCGTACTACTTTGGGAACGAAAATAAAACTTGATTTTCTTTTCAGGTCAAGATACTCCCTTCGATGTCTGCTATCGAACCGAGAAACGTAATTCGACTTTAGCCAGACATTTAGGCCGAGGAACGTATTTTGATGTTAGCTATCAAGATGTGAAACGAACTTCGTTCATAGACCTCAGGACGTGAAAAGTCATTCGATGTCATTCATCAGTTATTCTTCGATGGTAGACATCAGGTCGACGGACGTCCTCATATGTTAACAAACAGGTCGAGAGATGTTCCATCATGTTAGAGATCTGGAAGAGGAACGGGCTTCGATGTTAGCCATCAGATCGATGATTGTCATTCTATATTATCCATCAGGCCGTGTAATGTCCTACGATATTATTCATCAGGCCGAGATACGTTATTCGATGTTAGACATCATGTCTACTTTCGATGTTAGCCATCAGGCCGGGAAACTTACTTCGATGTTAGCAATCTTTTCGAAAATCGTAGATCGAGGTTAGGTATTAGGCTGAGATAATACTTCGATGTTAACCATCAGGTCGACAAACGATCTTTGATGTTAGACGAGAAATGAACTTCGATGTTATCTAACAGGCCGAAATTCATCCTTCGATGTCAGCCATTATGCGGAAGAACATCTTTCGATGGCTAACATTATTGCACAAGTAATAGTTTTGTTTGTGAACCCATCTATGCATAGACTAATATGAAACCGTAATGTTGGTAGGGTGAATTGACGGACTGAACGTGGAAGAAATAAAATGGCATTATGTATTTCCTCGGACCAGGTGGCCGTAATGTTTCAGGATATATAAATAATAACAGATGATTTTTGTGTGAAAGGAATTAATCTCATTTTAAAGCACGCGATGCGTAGACTAATATAAGTCATAAAATCGATGTGATATACTGATAGATGTGGAAAAAAATTTTTAATTTTCGCATGTAAACTCCAAACCAAACCGAAAAGAAATTTTTCATGGGTGATGAATAATATTTATTCGATATTATATATAAAAACAATTATATTCATACTGGTCGCCGCAATGCGTTGAATAATATAAGACCACCAGATAGAGATAATTTATTGATGCGGCGAATGTCGAAAATTTTCAATATTCCTACGTAAACTTCACTCCACATTCCGGAGCATCGTAAAGATTCTGCGACTTTAAATAACGTTAGATCATCCTTATGTATTGAAAAATTGTATTCACAGTGATTCCGACGATGCGTAAACCATTATAAGGGTATCAGGTCGAAATAATATATTGATACTGTGAACGTCGAGAATTTTCTAGAAGCATTTGTAAACCTCATTTTGGAATTGGTTATTGGTAATTGGTTACCGTAATATTGTAGGATAAGAAATGTTAGAACATCGTTATATATTATAAAATTGGGTTCATATCGAACATCGCAATGCGTAGAATAACAAATGACCATCATATAGAGGTTACACACACACACACACACACACACACACACACACACACACACACACACACACGGTG
>NIPQ01003526.1:0-22050 GCA_002806875.1 Lepidotrigona ventralis hoosana
GATGCCTGTAAAAAGTTCGTTAACAGTTGTAGCATAACTGAGAACTGAGAAAGAAATCAGGCCTGGTGAGATGTTAAACCTTTGGCTTATTTCTGACTCTACGCTGCAATTTTGTACTCTTTGCTGCTGATCCGACTTCTTTTCATTCTTCTTAATCTTTACTAGAGCTCCTTTCGTCTTCAATCTTGGCATTCAGCTTTACTTGCGCAGGGCGCGAATGTTTCTTCTGGCGGTACTTTTCAGTTTCTCCTGAAATACATGCTGGTCTTTCTAAAACCCAGGGAGCGTTATTAAACGATGTCTGTTATTGCAAATGATCTGCATCACTGAGACAGTGATATATTTCATTGAAAAGATATTACAGCATTCTTCCTCTATTTTTCATTGTTTTTGTTTTGTCTAAAATTTTCAAAACTATTTATCTTCTGTTTATTCGTAAAACTATCCAACAGCTCAAATATTTGCAGAAATTTATGCCATCAGGATTTTGTGTCTCTACAATATACTTGTGCTCAAAAAGTATATAAATATATTTTTTAGATAATTTTTGTAAAATTCATTGCTCAACACTCGTTATTAATACTTTTACTTGAATGTTCAATGTACATATTGCAAAACAAAGTTGCAATTATCACTATCAGAATTTCTGGTTAATCATCATGTTGATAGGTCTTTTTTTTCTGATCCAATTGCGTCACGTCCATAGTGAATGTTCTTTGTTACATTTTTGGAAAATCAATATTCACGTCACGAATTTTACTGCATTGAAACAAGGAAAGGGAAGGAGAAAGAATTTTTACACTCGAATTTTCAGAAATTGCGTCACGTCCATAGTGAATGTTCTTTGTTACATTTTTGGAAAATCAATATTCACGTCACGAATTTTACTGCATTGAAACAAGGAAAGGGAAGGAGAAAGAATTTTTACACTCGAATTTTCAGTGATTCGACAGAACAATCGACGGAATTTATATTTAAGCTTAAAGCATTTAAATCGTAACTAATAAATGCTGTTGTTGAATCGAAACTTTAGACAACTTCAATCCCGAATAGTTTTATACATTGAAATTGAACGTTTCACGCGTAACAATCTAATACTGCGAACAGAAATAGAAACATTTCAATGAAACTGTAAAGCTTCCCATTCATTTCCCATTTTCTATTCTGGTTTTTTTCTTTAATTCGTTAATCGATATATCGATAATCAATCGTTCATCAGTGTACCGACAATCGAGGTCAACAAACTTCTTCATTTATTTCTAAAAATTGACAAGAATAAGTTACATGATATATTTCCTATTTGAAAATTGGACATTTGAATAATAATGCTACGCGCTCGATATTTAGGAATTTAATATCTGTTATTTAGGGAGACTTAGAACATTGAAAAAGTATATATAAAATATGCTATCAGGGTTTTTAGGTCCTCTGTATAGACACATCACGTGAAAGCAGGATTTAGAAAGCATAACTAACAAACCATGTAAGTACTTAGAGAGTTGAAAGAGAATTGGCATTTATATTTTCTTGTAGATACGTAATTGACGACTAGCCTGTAATAGTTGCTTCAACCGCCGTTTAACTAACCAACTAGAAATTGCTTCTCCTCGAGTATTAATTTTCCAACAAGAAAAAGAAAAAGAAAGGAAAAAATCCATTGAAATTTAATTTTTATATATATATATATATATATATATATATATATATATATATATATATATATATATACACGTAGATACATATGTATAATTTATAAATGGTACGATTGAATTTTGAATAGAATGAATTCTGGAATAATTGTTACAATTAACGCGTTGGTCATCTGGCGTTTGAATTTCTATAAATATTTAGGAATCATGACACACGACATGAATAATAACGAATAAACGCCCATAATGATAAAAGGAGATTATCTAACTCAAAAAGATAGCAAGCGTGTGGTATTTTAAAATAGATTTCATTACAACAACGGTTGAAGTCTTCGTGAAATCAATCATGAAGCAACAAATTGTATTGAGTAACGAATGTTACAAAAATTATCTAAAGAAATATATTTGATTTTTTTTTTTTTTTTTTTTTTTTTTTGGGGAAAAAATATTACGGAGAATTAGAATAAATAAATAAATTATTTTTCGACGGGATAAATTTTCCTGCGAAAGTAATAATACCTATTTATTAGTGAATGAATTTATTATTCAACCTAATAATAATAATAATCTATATATAATGAATTATAATTTTTGTAACGTGTACTCACAACGTATTCAAGTATTATTCGATTATCTTGAACATGATTAATTTGGATCATCGGAGTATTAATTTCAAAATCGTTGACTTATCAACAGAATAAATAATTTCGTAAAGGCTATCAGAATTTAAGAAATTAATAATTAATAAAGATAAATTGATCGTGGCATGATCTTGATCAATCTTGATTTTCGTATGATAAAATTACGACGTAATTCATCATCATTCTATTTCATAGAAATAGACGAATAAGTGGAGAAATTATAGTACCCGGGGGAAAAATTGGGATCCCAACGACGAATTAACTCGTCTCTCTCCGTTAACAGATTGACGTTACGACGTGCGTATTAATCTCGACTTTTATTTCTTCGATTAGCTAACTTCAGTTTAATTAGCGATAGCCTCACATTCTTGCGCGATATGTCAGAGTTTAGTAGACTCTTTTTCAATTTTTCCCAATCCATCTTGATATTTTTCGAACCAGCGGCTGGCGAATTCCGAGGGTTAATTTCTTTCTTTTTTTTTTTTGTGATAAATATCATTACATACAATAATAAATGTTGTCAACTTGATGAAATATATTACATTCGTCGAATGACTAACAAAAATGACTAGCGAAAAAAGGGGGGGGGGATCTGAAAATCTGAATTTCTTCAGAAATCAATTTTCCAAGTTTAAAAAAGCTCTTCTTCGCCGTGCAGCGACATACCTTGAAAATCGAAAATACTACTTCATCTTCTCCGAAGAGGAAATTGCAACGTTCGAAATAGAATTAATAAGTTTTAGGGGCATTAATAGAAGCGTGTTTAAAATATTCAATTCTATTCCAAGTATTCTTCAATCATTTTCAATCAAATAAATATTAAATTGTAACGTTCAAATTTCGAGCAAATTTTAGATATATCTACTATACGTATATAATTTTTCTATTTATACACACATTTTATACGTGCACACATACGTACTATTTTTATACTTTCTTTGATAGAAGATTTAAACACGCGAGCGATTTAAACGAATTACTTCATTTTACATTCGCGCGCGTATTGTTCAAGTACAATGCACGATGTCGTTGCGACGTGTTAAAAATGTTATATACAGTTTTTCTATTATTGCAATCATTGTTACAGTTTCACTTGTCACGCGCCCCGTCAGAGTTTATATTTCCCTCGAAACAGACGTATTGAATTTTGGCGAGGGAGACCACCACCGGTGGTAATGAAGCCGGCGTAGATAAGCCAGAGGATTATTGATAATTCATCGAAGAAAATAGCCGGCGCTGGCGGGTAGGTTTCCCATCGGCTAGGAAATAACGCTGCCCGATGCCATACGGCTGGTAAATCGATTTATTTATTGATTTTAACTCGGGACGGACGAGCGTACTAAATCCCGCGAACGATAGCCCGGGACAGCTCGTAACCATATTCGCATCCAGATACTTTACGACACGGATTCATGCTATTTATCTTCGACTTCTCTCTACCTACCTGTTTGCTGCAAGACACGGATGGAATTCGAATTGCACTCTCCGTCGCTTTGCCTCGGAGAACGCCTGAGAGAACTTTCTAACGGCCGGGGGGAGAGGGAGCGTAAACGATCTCCGTAGACTCGCCGCTACTGGAAAATCCCCCCCGGTGAAGCTAATGGAGTAAACTGTTACCAAGTTCGTCCGTTTCCTCTTAACCATTTCTAGCGACGTTTTTCTCTTTTTCTTTTTTTTCTTTTCTCTTTTTTTCTGCCTCTCTCGTTTCACATGACATCGTGAAACAGCGAGTCGAAAGATCTCGTGTTTTTTTTGGCCCCTCGATCTTGGTACCAGGTGATACCAGGTGAAGAGAAAAGAAAGTGTCCGATTGTTCCGAACCAATCGATGAACAGTAATTTAATTTTGATGTCACGATTTAATCGAAAAAAAAAATATCATATCGTAATTTACTTGGTCTGGTTTTAATAGCACAAGGTCTCTAATTTCATAGCCTTTTCTTTTTTTTTTTTTTTAAAAGATAATTTTATTTAAGATAGCTCTCGAAAATTGCAAGAATCCAAACGTTTCTGAAAACAATAAGAAATTTCTTCGTGAGTAGAGCTACGATTCCTTTTCACCATTTTATCGAGCCTTTGAACATTAGGATTAAGTGACAAAGTGTTGGGATTTCTCGAATTTTTGTCGTTTAATTCTAATATTCAGATATTCGATAAACGTGCATCAATGCATTTCTATCTTTCCTATTTCAATTTCTATAATTTTTAGAATATTGATTTAGTTTTACAAGATCGACAAAAGCTATACAATAAATTTTCCGTGACACAGAAAATTAACTCAATTAATTTCTGGTAACAGTCGACTTTCTTGAAGTGATGACATTAATTCTAATTAAATTAAAATATATAATAATTGATTGTTAATTCTCGTTCTTCTTTTTCGAAACAAAAAATTCGTTTTTCCCTTTCTAATCGTTTAAGAAAATTCTTCTGTGAAGTGAATCATTGTACAAGAAATAGTAGCAATCAACCGAATTCACGTTCTGTTTCATACGATTGGAGAAACTGGAACTAATCAAAACATGTGCCATCTATGTGTATATCACGCCATGTATGTACTTATATATACCTCGATTAACAATTCGGACGGTGAACTAGTTCACTTTGAAAATTTCCTGCGATATTGATACCTCACGATGAACTGTCATTTGGTACCAAATTCAACTTCAACATTATCCCTCACTCGTCTCACATTTTTTTCAACTTAATTTGTTCCCCGATACGAATTGAAAAAGGTTAGCATCTACAACGAAAAAACTACATGATTTTGAAAACTCTTTTATTGACTAGATTTCTACATCTCACGTAGATCCTACTCTCATTAGGCGTATTTCACATCGTCTTATTTTCTCTAGTTTTGTCCAAACTGTTGCGATTATTTGCTTCAAACTTGCCATAATTACGTCACAGTTAATGAATACGACCATTGATGCATAATTATAGTGCATAGGACTTGCTGCATATTTTATTATCAGAAATATCGAAAATGTACATTGCACATTGCACGTTGGAAATATATGTATAATGTGACATTTTCGAAGAGAGGATTGGACGAAGATCAACCGCAGTGAAATGATCATGAAACAGTGCTGTGACGAGTCAAAAGGATTACAAGTGGGATTATAATATAATCGTTAGCGATTCGTTTCGTCGTTTCAGAAAACATTCGTTGCTTCGTTCCTAGAGAGATCTTTTTTCGTGCGATGGATTCGCGGACGGTATAATGTAATCGTCTGTTGAACACGGCAGAGACGCGAGGGAATGAAACGCAGGGCAAAGCTACCAGAGGCATGCAAAGCACGCGCACGTAGGAACGCTCGAGTAAACTATTAAATTATACCGCGAGATTTTATTTGCACGGCCGAAAATTTCCCTCGTCCACTCGGGATCAGTTGGAATTTTTCGAAAATTGCTTCCCCGTCCGGTTGACCGTGAACCGAGAAAGAACCGAGCTCGTCCAATTGAAACTCGCCCCTTTTTTCCAGCCGGGGGGAAAAAAGAGTCTTTGGTCGTTTGGTAATTTCCATCGAATTGAATCTGTTCGCGATACGAACATACTTCTGGAGTGAAATTTCGAGTGGACATTTTCCTCAAATTCTTGTACTTGCCTGCGAGAAAATATGCTCGATCTTGCGAGTTCGATTCGTGCGAGTATTTCGCTGGCAATAATCAAAATCAGTTATATATCTATAGATTTATTTGAATTACAATAAATAAATTACAGTAATACTGAAGTAATTTTACCTTCTTTTCGCCTACAAATGTATTGAAATATAATATAATAAGTATAATGTAATAATAAAATATATATGAGGATAAAAATATATAGTTTGTCAATAGAAAAACAAAATTTAATTTTTAATTGTAGAAAAATAGTCTGCCAATAATAATACAACATAGTTGCATCTTATTTATAATCATGTTTATTAATCATGGTATGTTTTTTTTTTCTTGAAATATTATTGTTTTCAATAAATTTCCTGTCATGTTGTTGCTGAAGCATCTCCGTGATGCAACAACTATGATGAAACAATTTCCACGTTCAATACTGCGCACCGTATGATAACGTTGCAACAAAGTTGCTGATAAACATTTATTTACATATTTAAGTTATTCAATGTAATACTAACGAAGCTGGAATGTTATTGAAATAATTAATTAACATCGAAAAATGTTTCATGCAAGAGTTAAATAGTTTCGAAGGTTCGATATAACTAATATTTCTCTGCAAATAAAAGTACAATATAACGATCACATTTTTTAATAAAACCATTAGTTTAGCAAATATTTTAATTTTGTAAGATTTATCGTATCGTAAGACCGAGAAAGTTAATCATATGTTTATGTCATTTTTGTCTTCAATATCAGTCAGTTTCATAAAATTAAAGTATCTATCAAATTGATTTTTTTTCGATATGGTTGAAATGGATTAATTGATGTATTAAAATCATTTTGAATCATTTTTCTATATAATTAATAGTTTTAATTACACTTTACCTTCCAACTTTCTCAGGTAAAAAAAAATTCACCATATATATGCCATATTGTTATCAAAAATGTACAAACACCTGCCATTTTGTGATAAAATAATCTGTATATATATGTGTGTGCGTGTGTATAATGTACACATTATTTTATCACAAAATGACAGGTGTTTATATATTTTCGAGCGCCAGTGTATGTATGTACAGTACGCGTACAGGAATAACATTTCCAAAAGCTAAATTATAACGTACGAGCGGGCGGAATAAATCATAAACAATGGCCATCGCAGCGTTTATCAGCATCGGGAAATTAACATCGCATTTTCGCGAGACCGATTCGCAAATTCGTAATAAAAACTTTTAATTGAGCAGTCAACCTACTCTCTGTGATACTCGTGAAATTACTCCTGACCTACTTGGTATTAAATGGAATGTAACCTCTGTACAAAAACACTATGGTCCACGTATCCGGGATTTTTCTCGCATGTTTTTCAACTATTTTTTTTTTTCTTTCTTTTGGAGGGGAAGGGGGGAAGAAAACAAGATAGTTGGTGTTTCTCGTGAAAAATAAATTGACGCTTTCTTTAAACTATTTTCATTTGCGAGAAACAACGAATGTTGCAATAACGTAATGCAACGTGAAGATTCAGTCGTTTCTTCAGCATCTTCAACGTGCTTTTGTTTTTCGAGCTTCTATCGCAGTATCTCTGAACGTTCATTGTTCAAACATTCATTTTTACTATTTAAACTTTTTTCTGCATTGTAGTTTTTGTTGATCTTTGTCTATTAAATAATCGTCCAAATTTGAAAGAATCTTATTTGGTTAAATTTTCTTCTTTGTTTCTTTTTCTTTTCTTTCGTTTAATCGATCTAATATTTAGTAGTATTCGTGAACCATTAATCTAGTGGATATGATTGGCACCAGATTCTTAGATTTATAACTAGAAATCATATTTTTGATCACCAACTAAGTTTCTAATACTGTAAAAAGATGTTGATGTTAAAAAAAAATGATTAGATATATCTATTTATTTCGTATTTGATTCACACAAGTTTTCCATTTTATAAAATTTACACAATTCATACAAGTTATTTCATTTATATAATTAATACAATTCACGCAAGTTATTCAGCTCATACAATTTATTTAATTAACTTTCCGTCTGGGCACGGTTCTTTTGCTTTGTTAATTTTTTGGCTCGGTTGCCAATCAGAATTGAGTTTAATCATTTCTACTTTTAACTTGATTAAATTTAAAAAAAAAAAAAAATTAAAAACGTCTTTATGTCTTTACAAATCAATTTTCATTTATTAAGCTTCTATTCGGAGAATAAATTTGACATTATTAATAAGTAAATTTGATATTATTAGTAATTAAATAAATTTCACGTTATTTTGCAATTATTCCTTTGATGATCGCGACAAATTGAATTAATTACCACGAAGCCGAGCGAAACCTGCATTCGTCGGCTACGTAAGTTAATGAAGCATCCGCCATCTGAAGGTTAACTATGTACAATCATGTATTATTTAATTAACACGTTCATTGTCCCGTGCACTATATATTGTATAATACATGGTGTTCTTTCCTGCCACATCCTATGCATCGTACGTTCTGCACAGTGTTGATTCATACCATGATTTTAATGCACGCGTACTGAGTGAGTTTTATTTGAAAGAAATGAAACCAATATATAATTTAAAAAAATCATGTGTTTATTACAAATTATATCGAGTAAAAGAGTATCCTCATTTTGAATAAAATGATTATTATGGCATTAATTGTACGACTTTTTAATATTTTTTTTTGTTATATGCTTGTTTTCATGATCGTTTGTTATACGCTTTTTCGTTGTACAATTATTTCTTGTCACATGATTATATGATTTTGTTATATTTGTTCGGTTTGACGCGTTATTAACTAATCTGTACATATACTGCTATATATAAGCATTTGGACATTTTACAATAAAAAATATAATTCAGATGAAGTTAACATAATTTAAACAGTTAATATAACAGTTAGTTTACAATAGTTAAATGACAGAAGAAGACACTGCGAAGAATGTTTCGAAACGCGTTGAAAATCTTTACACAGATTTTACGAAGCAAAATCAGCTGTTTAATAAAAATGAATGTGAAAACTTGAAATATTAACGTCGAAACGTGACAAAGATATCAAATTTTTAACGGGATTATATCAAACGCGTCCAATTATTTATGCAAGTCTACGTCGTTTAAATAAATGTTATCGACTGACAAGTCGAAATTTGATATCATTGATGCAAAACAAATGTGAAAAATTAATACCTGATTGAATTGTGCGAAATATATAACGTGGGAGGCATTTAGCAAAAATTCTAACAATTCGAAATTCTTATAAATGTTTATTCGAGAACTTCGAGTAGTGCCTTAAGTATGGCTAGTATCTCACGCTGTTTTTGAAGAGAAAACTGAGCAAGACGATGAACAATATGGCCTTGCCTGCCCGTTAGAACTGGAGGGTCGAGTTATTCGGAAGTTGTTACATTCGTGTGCATTTAAATGGCTTGAAGACAGCAGAGGTGGCGAACTGGCGGTCCGTGTCCCCCATTTTTTCAGTCAGCGGGGCGATCCCCTCCACTTTAGCTAAGTTAACACGTTGATCACCGCGACAGTCAAATGTATATGACGATCTTATTATTTTTTTAAATTTTGAGGCAGGAAAAAACGAGTTCCTAATAGTAAATTAAACAAATTAAATCATCAAATGCCAATGTAATAAATTATTAAATTATTCTGAAGAACACGTAACTACTTTATTGACGCAAAAATACATAATACTACAATCGTTGTTTGTGATATATTAAAGAATATTTTAAACAAAACTAAGTGAGATTTACGGGTTCTCTAAATGAATGTATACTTGAGGGATGCCAAAAATAAAAACTTCTAATTTGACGACTTAACAACACTGAAGTATGTTCATGTCATAAAACGTAACAGAAAAAAATAAAAGAATAAAAGACGTAAAAAAAACGTAAAAAAAAAAAAGAAAACAGAATACCTAAGGACACTCCAATTATCGAATGCCTCGAACACGGTTTACTTTGAAAATTTCCCAGCCGTTTTACTACAGGAAAAATAAGGAAATGATAAAATTACGTAAGAAGTTGAATTTAGAAGATTGTTGCTACACGGTGGAATTGGCGTTATGAGATCATAAGGTCGGAAATACTCGGAGAGGGACGCAACTTGGAAAGAACTTCGTAGCGAACGAAGTTCGAGGGAATCAAGTAGCAGGAAACAATATCACAGGACATAATAAAAATGTGTTGTATTGCGCAAAATATTCGAATGCGGCGACGATAACAATAATAGAGCAGTTTCGATCAGATAAACTTCAACTTGAACACCTAAAGATATTACCTCTTACGCGTTTTAGTTTTTCTGAAAAGGAAAACGGTGAAGAATGAAACGAGAATGAAGGCATGAATAAAAAAAAAAAAAGAATTTTCTTGTAAGATATAGAATAAGAATATTTTTAAATAATTCGACGCATCATGCGAATGCAAGTAGGTATTGCACAAAGCTTGATATTCAAAAGTTCTCGTCACTGTTTGCAAAAAATATTGTTCTTAAGAAGAAATAAACGAGGTACACGTCGTGATTTAAGAATTCACGTAACAATTCGATCCGAGTGAGTTTTAAGACTTAAAACCTTGAAAGCTTTGAGCATCGTTAAATGTTTCCGTAAATTTCAAATCTTAAAACTTCGTAGATTTAAAATCTACGCGTTACTGGTTTTTTAATTAACGATAATTGGAATTTTTTTTTTACCAATAATCTCTGTTGTTACTTGAGCAACACTGAGTTCAACAAAAATCAATCAAGGAAAATTAAGATAAATAAAAGGATAAAACTGAGGGACAAATCGTTGGACCATTGAATCGTTCGTGAAATACAATGAAAGACTTCCTCGATGATGAAAGGATGTTCTGATCCAATCATTCAGTTTACAGAAGTTAGGTAACGAATTACAGGAAGTGGATACGTTATAATTATGTATGCTGTAAGAAATCACAGGGATCAGGCATTAATGTTACGAAACGGTACTAATTTGTACGTGAACGAGTAAATAAACCGATGATAATTTTGAAAAGGAGTGGGTCAAAATTTGAAACATTTAATAATGCAATATATATTAGAAATGATAAATAGAAACACGTAGTGAAATATAGCAAAACTTATCATGATTTTAATTTGTTTGTGAACAAGTAAATGAACCGACGGTATTTTGAAAATATGAAGAAATGAATCAAAATTTGAAATTTTCAATAATGTTACATGTTGGAAACAATAAGATAATTTTTCATTCTAGAAACATATGCAGATGGCGAAATATAATACTAAAAGATTAGTATATTGTATAATACTAATCACTAATTACTAAATTACAATTACTTTTAAGTATCATAATTTACAATAATAAATTAACAATATTAATATATAATGGTTTATGGTCAAAGTTTAATAAAATTGTTGCACTACTCACACCAGCTGTGCAATTCTGTTACTTTTATACATATATAGCGAAACTCATGAAATTTTTGCTAATGTACCATTTATTTTCGTAAAGACATCGCCAAGAAAGACTAGCTGTGCCAATGTTTTTTTGACCATTTTATATACACACGTGTCGTTGCATCTTTATTTATTATTAATTATTAATTACTATTTAATATCTATTATTATTAATATACTGATATCTATTATTATTTATTACTATCACACATTTGATTGCGCGTGTGCGAAAAAAATGTCGGTAAAAGGGAAATCTGCGCGTCTGATGACAAAGTATAATAGATACGCTTGTCGATCCAAGCAGAGTTTCATTTTTAATATCGACGGCGTAGGCGGAAGGAAAGAGAGAGAGAGAGAGAGAGAGGAAGGACCATCGAATAGGACATAAAATAAAGTAACACGGGTGTGCAGCATCGAACAGGGGCGGCGACTGAAACATGCTGTACAATATAGGATGTGAGGGTTCCGCGGTATGCGAAGAAGGTCGCTTAACGGGGCGGGAGTTCGATGATGCAGAAAAAACATTATGTGACAGGTTGGCCGCTTTTATAACAAGCGCGATGCACGTGTGTTGATCGTAGAAAAACGTGCTTGAAAAAGGAACAGATTCACCGTATACGTTACTACGTAACGACGTGGAGGGAAAACCGATACCGTCATTTATCTCGTTCGCTCGCTGAACAAGTTTCGGAAAATCCTGTTAGCGAACAACATTGATCCGACTTGCTATTGAACTTTCCATCTTTATACGGTCTATGCTCCTTAACATACGTGTGTATGTGTATGTATGTACATACGTCATCTCTCTCGTTGATGCCTGTCTGTTGAAATTGTTCACATATTGAGAGAAGTGTTCGTGCATTTATTCGAGTAATTTTCATTTGTTAGTTGCGTGTTTTCTATTTCGAAAGCGTGTAAAGGTGAATGAATTAGTGACGAGTGTACTCGTGAAATACAGAGTACACGTAACTTGGTTGTAAAATTCAATTAAATTGTAATTGTAATGGTACTTGGGGGGGGGGGGGGGGGGGGGGGGGGGGGGGGGGGGGGGGGGGGGGGGGGGGGGGGGGGGGGGGGGGGGGGGGGGGGGGGGGGGGGGGGGGNTAAAGTAATTGAAATAAATAGATTTATTCGTTTATTAATTTTTATAGAAATACTGGTTTCTTTTAAATGATTGTGAAAAAAGAAACTTATATTTGTATTTGATTGTTTCATTATTAATATTATATTATATGCAAAACTGAAACATTCGTTATTTGCTTACTAGACAAATTTAATAGACGGTAAAAAATTAAAAATTAGATATTCAGCACGTATATATTTGTTTTGTTTTAATAACAACGAAAATGGTGAAAAAGATTGTTACGCAATTACTGAGAAAAATATTTACTGAATAAATATTTTAAATATTCGACTTTAAAGTAAATTTTGAAGGATTATTATCACTTTTCATCATTCAAAGTCGATAGAATTTTTGCAGTCACCTAATATATATTTCATATGAATTAAATTATCATCAAATCTCCAGTGCTATTTTCGAATATTGGCACTGTCTTCAGTAATACAGGCTATTCGTATTCTTTTCCACATTGTTCAATTTTCCAAATTTGCAGTCTTGTTAAATTTGTAGAATTGATTCGCACATTGAACAATTCGAGAATTCCAAATTGTTTTCGAATGGTTGACATGATCACTTTCTTCAACGATACTCACATATTCTTTTCTATATTGTTAAATTTCCCAAATTCCTATTCTTTTACATTGTTAAATTTTGTTTGTAGAATTGTCTTGTACATCGAACAATCGAGTTATTATCAAGTTTCGAATATTAATACGACGTCGTCTGTCAGCGATTCGACTTTCTCCGATGATATTCTTAATTTTAAATTCCTCAGAATCGTATTCTTTTCAATATCCTTGAATTCCTCGAACTCGTATTCTTCTTCAATATTCGTAGAATCGGCATTGTTAAATTGTCGATTAAAGAAATCGATTCGTACATCGAACGAAACTAAATTGTTGTCAATTGTTGTGTCGAGCGACGTTTTCACGTCCGTCAGCACTTTCTCCAGTACGAACCGTTTCCACACACGAACGAAACGAAAAAAAAAAAAAAAAAAAGGGGGGGGACCGAGTCAACGAAACGGTGAAAAGCAAACGGAAATTACGCTGCTCTCCCATACATACGCTTCCTGCAACTCTTCCTCTTTCAAGCTCTTCAATTCACTCCCTAGATACGATACTTTTTAAGATAAAGTCCGAATGGAAAAAGATGATGTATATATATCTTTTGAGTGGTCATCTATATATATATTTCATCTTTACACTGTTGAATTCTTCAAGCTTTGATTATTTTTTTATATCGTTAAATTCATACTATTTTCGACATACACACACGACGACTGGCGGATTTAACCTAATGTAAACCTCTCTCAACCCCTCCCCACCGTGTTTGAGTTTTCGGTAACGCGATATAAAAGACACGGAGTAATTGGCGCAGAAACAATGGTTAATGCTTTGCTCTTCACCAGAGGGAGATAAATGGTCTCGCTAACGTTCTTCAATCACTACATCGTTCGCTGGATCGGCTGTTTTGCTCGTTACCGAATCAGGCTGAAATAACATTCGAGAGAAGTGCATTGGGGGTGAAGGGAGGAGGGGGGAGGACTGCGGATCGATTCGTTGGCAAGTGGAATCGGCTTTTGAATCTCAGGCTTTTAATTGTACCAGGCTTTCGATACTTCTCCCGTTGTATTTATTTCCATCTCAAAAATTATCGTGCACGCGATATACACGCGCCGTCCAATTTCCCCGAGCCTTTTACATTTCGGATATACCTTTCGACGATGTTTTTCATCGGCGTGTTTTATCGCGTTCGTATTACGGTGTGCTCGTTTGTAAATTATAAAATTGGACTGTTGGTTCTTTTTTTTCTTTTTTTTTTTTTTTTTTTTTAATTTATTTTGTGTGGAAATTGCCGCAAAATGAAGTGCACCATTCAATAGCACGTATATGGTATAGTTTTGTGGATTCTACAAAAGGTAATAATCGTAGTTGCTGTTCCTTTGACGAGTAAAATATCGACGAGTCATACTTTTTATATAATAATTGTAGTTGCCATCTCTTTCGCGAATTCTTTTTATTTGAACTCGGGTTTGAATATTTATTTTGAAGCAAATCCTTCGACTTTAAAAATTTCGTTTGTCAAAGTATATTGGAATGGTAATATTTTTAGTTTCTTTATAAATAAAAATAAGTTGTATCTCTATGCCTAACAAGTTTGCTCTATTTACATTTAAATTAAAAAAAAAAAGGTACGTATTAGGTCTTTCATTTGCGATCTTCAATTATTATTTTTTATTTGAAGATTGCGAGCAAATATAATATTTTTATTACTTATGTCGGTAAATATTGTTGGAAAGTTGCTTCAAAATTTATCCGATACTACAGTTAAACATATATTTTTTCATTCTTTTCAAGAGTTTCAATATATTGCTCGTAAGATATAATTTTTTAAATTACTTTGAAATCGTGCAGATCGTTGAATATTTTATGAGTTTTTAGTTACATTTGAATCGTTATTTTCAACTGTTTTAATCGTTTTGTCGTGTAACCGTGTAAATAAAATGTGTAAAACAACGTAGTCGTAGTTATGAATAGAAAGTGTGAAAGAAATCGAATGAAGCGTGTAAAAGAATCGAGTAAAATCGGTGTAAAAATAACGAGATCCACAGGTATATTATATTTTCAGATTTTTCTCTTTTCCCAATTATTTCACATTGAAATCCTTCAATAAAGTGTAATTAAAATTATTACAAAAATGTATTTATTATATTTCTTTCTGTAATTTTCATTCATTCCTTTTTTCCTTTGCAATATTATGCCATTAACCACATCACTTCAGAATATGGAATTCATGAATTTAATCGAAATGACTTTAATGTACTTTTTTTCTTTCTTTCTTTCTTTCTTAGACATAATCCTCCATTGTTTCCAATTCGATTATCAGAATTTATACACGAGCAAATTCACTTAACCAATTCTTGGACTTTTACTCTGGTTCTCTTGCACTTTTCAAGAACAGTGTGCCTCGGCTACTAAACTGATTCTATTTAGTAAGATTTGCACACTTGCTACCTTTCTTTTGGCATTGTCCCTAATTCCTGATTTATAAAATTAGTAATCCAAAGGTATCGTATTTTAAAGATGAAACAGGAAAAATCAAGCGAATCAGTTACCTTTTATTCGAGTTGATTCGTTGAGATCAGAGAAAATCAGAAAGACTAGAAATATAAGCAATTCGATGGTAGACAAGATGACTTTCTCACTTTCAACAATCACTCTTCAAGTATTTTGTTTTGTTGAACAGTGTCCAAGCCTGTTTGTTTTTCAAAGGCTTCTTATCACGAATATGAATAAATGAAATTAATAATAATTATTAACAATCACAGCAATATTCTTACAAATAATTACATTTATGATACCTAGCACATGATATATAGCAACAATATTTAAATGAAATAATTTAAATAATACACAATCAAATTATCACAAATTAGTCGAGATTATTACAGTTTGTTATTAGAAAAAAAAAAAGAAAAAAATAGAAACAGAAGGATACATCTTAATAACGTATCGCAAAGGGGGGGTAGGCACGAAGAAACCTTGCCCTCTAATATGAATCATGGAAGCTTAGCCATAGACTTCAGCGAAATCGTTCCATTGTGCGCGGCATGCGGTCTCAGTTTGCGGCGTGCATACTTTCGTCCACGTATCATTATGTGAAAACTTCGTGGAATCCGCGAACAATACGTCTCGGTTATGTGTACTAAGCATACGAGAAAGAGAGAGAGAGAGAGAGGACAGGTTACAATAGAATTACTGGGCTACGCGATATTGTTAATAACGCTGGCCGCTCGTTCGGCCGCCAGTATTTTCCATATCCTCTAGTTGCACGTCGTTTCATGGTGTTTCAGCCATTAGTCCCGGGTCGAGGAGTGTGTTCCATGTCTCGTAAACCGCTTCACTTCTGTTTCGCTGCACTCCCTGTCATTGGCTTGTTATCACAATTCGTTTGTTAAACCCGCTGCGTTCCTCCGATCCTTGTCGAATTCACTCCTCTAGTTTTCTGCTATTAAAAACCAGGTGAAAATCGTCGAATTTAGGGAAATTATCAAGTGTGACTTCGAATATATGTACATATACATCGAGATGTTTATTTATAATTCACCGTTTATTTCTTGAAATAAAAATTTCTACAAAGCCAAAAAAAAAAGAAAAATCATTAAAAGAAGCTATATAAATTGCGCAAAAATTGAAAGGGGAGTGCGTTAAATTTTACAGATCGTGTGATAATAATCGATATATACCAGTCACTTTTCACGTACACGTAAATATTGGCAAGCATTTGTGAGGCTATTCAAATCGTTGCATTATTTTGAGATGGGATGTTATATAAAAGTCGGAATTATCGTTTTAAAAATAAGGACACGTATGGAACTCTCTACTGCTGAGGTATATTTTTAGGATGCAAAGGCCAAAATTTTTGAAGTAATTTATATACAAATATGAAACATTTTGGTTCTTGCTGATTTACTTTTATTAAACAGTTTAGATTTTATATAGCAAAAAAAAGAAAAAAAGATAGAATGGTTCATTGTATTAATTTCACGTTAATTCACATTGACGAAAGTTGAAAAATGTAG
This sequence comes from Lepidotrigona ventralis hoosana, assembly GCA_002806875.1. Taxonomy (NCBI): domain Eukaryota; kingdom Metazoa; phylum Arthropoda; class Insecta; order Hymenoptera; family Apidae; genus Lepidotrigona; species Lepidotrigona ventralis. The sequence goes on from NIPQ01003526.1 coordinate 17,042, forward strand.
AGAAAAAAGCCTCTGAGAATTTATTTCGATAATGGAAGATTGATAATTTAAAAATTGTATTTCTTTCTTAAATTAAAGTCATTCTGGCTCGATAATGTTCAAATTAAACGTATACAGTAGAACTTTGTTTATTATCGAGAAGGAGCGAACATGAACGAGCTTCGAATAAAAAATCCATCGTAATTCTGTGCCGGTGATTTGATCTCTGGAAATACATTGAAAATTCTATAAAATCGCGGAATCTTTTTCAAGATGGATGCCGAAAACAAAGTCACCGTGTGAAAAAAGTCCAAGTCTGATTACTTAAAAAAAAAAAAAAAACAAGATTTTCCATCGCTTTAAAAGTAAAAACTTTTACTCTGATCGATAGATCACGGCCTTCCGAGGAAAGTGGAAAGTATGTGTTCAACGCGCTCGCATGTTTCCTTCCACTTGCGTGCTCTGTACGATGTCCCATCTTGCCGTACATATAAATATCTTTTTTTTTCTTCTTCTTCTTCTTTCTTTGAAAAATAAACCTGCACCGGATCGGTTAAGTGAATTATATCTGGTAAACCTTTAATTTCGCGATGTCAATGGCTACTGTCTCGATGGAAATTCAGGGAAATGTTCGTCCGATCGTGAATCGCCAAGTAGAAGTAACCATCTGTGAAATTACTTGCTATGCCGGCGCTCGTTAGTTTTTTTTATAAATAAACTTGGCGTGTGGTTTGCGTGTGCACTGACACACGCGTATCGAGAGAGAGAGAGAGAGAGAGAGAGAGAGCAAGGGGAAAAAAATTGTTGCAGCATGTTATTATATTAATCTGCAAAAAAAAAAAAAAGAAAAAAGAACAGACGGATTATTAGCTGAATCGCATGATCGTTGTTTTCTGTTTTGCTGCGTGCACGCGTATATTATACTTCTCATTCCGAGAAGATGGTTTCAGCCTTGTCTTGTTTTACTTGGCTTCGTGCGGGTTGTGCTGGGTTTCGTGTAAAAAAATAATGAAATTTATCTTCGATAAACTAAGTTGTTTACTATACGCTAATCGATACGTCATAGACAATAATTTCTTGCTCGCCTGTGGTTAGCTCGATGAAAAACATCGCGAGAAATTTGCTGTGTTTCGAGTCGCGCTCATTATACCGTGTACGAGATATTTTTTCATAGGGAAAAAGAATTGTACGATTCTTGGACAGATCTCCAGTTTCGAGTTTTGCAACGAAAAAAGTCCATTCTAATTCATCTTGCAAGCCGACGAAAAGATTCGTTTTATAGCAATTTTGCTACAGCTTAGAAAACAGGAATTATGCGTTATTTTTATTTCTCCCATTACAGTCGCATAATTTAAATAATTTCGAATGGAATCACTCGTATTGATTTCCTGTAAATTATTAGTTGATATCGAACTACATTAACTGATAAAGGCACTTAGGCGTGGTATAAAAATATATACAGAAATTGCAAAAAACATGGTATTAATGTATTAATAATAATATACACGATAGTTAACAATAAGTTTAAAAGTAACCCCATTGAATATTTATTTTTTGATTTTATTTTTATTTCTTCAATTATAGTGGCGTATTCGAATGAAATAATTTGTATATCGATTCCCTATAAATCGTAGTCGATATCGAGATTTCAATTCTATTTTACGAAGCAACGTTAGGAGGTAAAACGGGAGCACATGTGCGCTTTATTCGATATAATATAAATACAATATACACATATAACAAATGTATGAAATCTCGAAACACATAATAACAAATTTAATAACTATAATAATTGATTGACGACAAGTTTGAGTAATTAATGATAATTTTAAAAAAACCAGATACTGCAAGGCTTGCTAACAAGTACAGTGGCTAATGAACATTAAATTTGATTTTTTTTATCATTCCCATCAGAGTGTCACACGTGAAACAATATCGAAATGGTGTATCGATTCCCTCGTAAGTCGTGCTCGAATTATTATTATCGTTGTGCGAATTTTCATCGCGGATTTAATAATCCACGTTGAAAGGGTGGAGGGAAAGAGCTCGTAACATAATCGGTGGCATGGGACGACTGGAAAACTTTGTTCGGACGTGGCAGGAACAAAACCGTTGCTGCTGTCGTTACTACCGAGCGATGCTCCAGTTACAACTGACGTGGAAATCCTCGGTGGCCTGCTAAGTGGGACTCGACGCCGGAACGGGAAATTTGCAATGTCCCGTGTCCTGGTGCTTCAAGATGTGACGTGCTAATATGTCGTTAATATCTCGCCGTCTAGTATACGTACGTACGTAACTCCAGACTCGTGCGTGACTGCTGGCTAGATTGATATTTTATCGTCGCTCGTTAACGTCGAGCAAACGAATCCGTGATCTTTCCTTGCTGACCAGACGCGAACGACAGTCGCAGAACCGATTCGCAGGCTGTAATTTGTAGGTGTTTGCACGTTTCACGACGCCGCTTTATTACGTACGTTACGTCAGTCAGATTCGATCGTAACCGGTCGAGACGCTCATCGTCCGCTCGATGTTTCTAGGAGGATGCAGGCGATTTATTGGACAAAAAATTCGGAGACTGTATCTGTTTGGTCATTAAGGTGACATTTTGATTTCGAATTTTTTGTACAATTCTCTTTCAAATTACTGCAGCTTTTCCGCAGTACGTCATTTTTAATAACTGACACGATTTATGTTTGTATTTATACAGAGAGGAAAAAAATTCAAGATGAATTTTGGTAGTTTCTTTTTTTTTTTTTTTTTTAAATAGAAAAATTAATTTTTATTTTGTTTTTTTTTTTTTTTTTTTTTTTTTAAATAGAAAAATTAATTTTTGTTTCGTTCCACTTCACAAGGTAATCATTAGTTCAAATTCATCTTCGACTTTTTTTTCAGATGGACACGGCAATTTAAATCATTAAAAACGATATATTGCTGGAAACATGAATAATTTATATAAAAATAATTGTATAAAAGTTTAACTGTATCCCAGACAAAATTTCAAAACAGTAAAGGACAAATCAATTATTGTAAATCAATTCGTTATTATAGAACTAGTGAAATTAGAAATCAGTTATTTAAAAGTAATAAAAAAATATAGACAGAAAAAAATTCAATACTCTTAGAATGCATAGGTCAAAATATTCTATTCTATTGTTCATAATATTATATTATATTATAATTGTTCATAATAGTGCATTGATTTGAATAAATAATATATTTATAAAGGTCTTAATAAGATCGTAATTACTTTCCAAACATTATTGGTCAAATTTGAAACAAATCTGTCTATAGAGATGAAACAAATACATATATATAATGCGCAGACATCACAAAAATATTTAAACAGTTTCGATATGACAATTCATCATATCAGTAAGCTTCAATGTCGAACGACACTTGTTATATGCTTAAAATGACTCTACATTAATTTTCTTTTACTAAATATAAATAAATATCTTGTAACTTTTGTATAAATTTTCATATTATAAAAGTAATCGTCTTTCATTGAAATATTAACGAAGTTTCAAAACATTTCACGCAACGTAAAAATATTTTACACGCAACACAAATATTTCATATTTCATTTCATCCCATGCAAAATTTCCTCTGCCCTGTGGCACGTGATCGAACGCTCTCGCAAGTCACTCTCACATCTCTCGATTAAAAATCAACGGCATCGAATTGACAGTGACAACAAACGGAGCTTAATCGAGACGATGCGTACAACGTGTGAAAGCATAAAATGTTAACCACGAACCATAAAACGCTCGCTTTACAGCCTCGATCCTCTATGCGACAGAATCCGCGCCAGTTCGTGCGCGAGGTTAATTTCGCAAAGAAAAAGAGTCGAGGGAGTTTTGGCAAAGTTTACTTCAAATGAAGAATTTTACGAATTTTTTATATATATAATACAATTTATATTTATTTTATAGTTTATATTTATTATATTTATTATATAGGTTATATTAATTTATTTGGAATATTATTTTTAAGTATTATATGTATACGTCAAATAGATATAAAATTAATTGTTGCAATTTCTTCTATTGTTCATATAAGAATTATATTAATAAGAATATTATTAATAATAAAATTAAGATTATATGGAAGATATTATATAACAATTAGTCATGGATCTATTTCTTCAGGATTATTTTATTCAATTAATTTAATTTATATTCACACTAATAGATTAATTTATATCAATGAAGGAATAATTAATTTTATACCTTAATATTTTTTTGAGCTACACTATTTTTATGCAATGTATTAATTATTAAAGATTAATTTACTGATTTAAATATTTATTTATATTTTTAATAATTATGTAATGTATATTGTTTCCTTGAACTTTAATGTCGGGAGCCATGTTGCTGAATATATTTCCTTCGATGGATATAGCCACGTTGAGGGGTGGAAAAAGATATGCTCGAAAACAGGCAGCTGAAATGATAATGGCGAATGGCAAATAGGCGGGGGCATTTACAATGTACGAGACACGGGCCGGTACATCAAGGTGCGACGTGTGCTAATGTGTCGACTGCGATGACATACTCGTACGGGGAACGCAGACGAACCGCTGCGTGGCTAAGTCCATCGACACTTACCACTTCGACGTGTCGCCGAGCGCGGACGTGACTGGATTCGATCCTCGAGAGCAGGAAGATTGTATTCCGCGTTAGTTGCCTTTTCACGAACCGCCGAGTACTCGCGAATACCAAACACGCTCTTTGAAATTTCGCGGCTCTACGCATGAAGGGGAGTTACGAAACATCGCTGGCGAATGAAAACAAAAAAAAAAAAGAAAAAATTGAACCAATAACCACGAAAAAATTGTCGAAAATCGATATAAAAATCAATGCGATCTCGTTTCAGAGCTTAAGCTTTCTACCTTCACAGTCTCGAAGTCTGCGAAAATTCGTTTCCAAAATTGCCAAAAAAATTGTTCGCCGCGACTAGATTCATCATTATCTTGAATTCTTTCTTTCTTTTCTCCCCGCTATTTTATATTGAACTTGGAATATTAGGAT
>NIPQ01003875.1:0-21870 GCA_002806875.1 Lepidotrigona ventralis hoosana
AAACGACTTTTCAATACATCAGGTGGCATTCCAACAATCCAATTTGCTATACCAGCGAAACCACCAGCTATAATTGTTTGTAATATTCCTACTTTGTTACCGTCGGAGGACATCCACTTTTTCAGACATTCGTACGTCATAAAATACATCCCACTGGCAGGAACATCTAAATATCAAATACAAAAAATGATTAACAAAGTGTAGAAATATATCTGTGAGAATTCAAAAAAATTCAAACGGTTTTAAAATTTATACGGACGTATGTGAAAGCTGAAAAAAATGATCAAATTTCTACCTGAATGTACATAATTGAAACATCATGTGGAAACGTTATTTATAATTATAAGGCAAAAATAGTGTGTGTAGGTTGCTAGATAGGAAGCATCCTGTCTGATAGGGCGCATCAAGGCAGATAGATAACAATTAACAAAATTCAGTTTCCTTCAAACCAGCGTGCCAACATCGGTTTTAAGATCTGCTTTTCTCCAATACCAATTATGACGATTATTCTAATACTTGTTTTCACTCTACTGGTACATAATTATTCTCTTTATTTAAAACAAGAAAGTGTAAGAGAGATAATTTCTCATTTCTGTGACACAGAGAGATTCTTCAGGCCATTGATTTACCATGTAAATTCGATAAATTAATAAACAAACGTATGTTTAGAACGAGTGCTTTGGGCAAATAGTTGATATCGGCTACGTTTGGGAAGTAAAATGTCCACCAGGCTGTTCATGCGAAGTACAGAAATTTGCTGATCTACCTTTACATCGATGGATCAAAACTAGCCAAGATCAGGTATGACAACCAACTGTCTTTCTTCTCTGAAATTCAATGATCTCTTTTCTCTCGACAGAACTTGACTAACGATGCCAATTACGAACTTGGATTGAGCGCAGATCACTCTATAATACCCGAGTTTTTGAACGTGGCAATCTGCGTTATCGCTGAAGATTATGAAGAACTTTTGGACAAACTTCCGTCGGACATTCAGGTTGATGTTACAAAAAAAAAAAACTGAACAGCGCAATTCTTCGCTTTGCTCGAAAATAATATATACATCCTTGTGTCTTAGGTGTTTACAATTCTTGAATCTGGCATGGGAAACTTTGAGATTCTCCTGCAATCTACAACATTCCAACGTTTTACAGATTTAATATCTTTAGACATTCAGGGCATTGATTACGAATCTACGATGAAAAACTCGAACATTGCACAAAGGAAACAAGGTGGAATCATTTTATCTGTCGATTCGTTGTATCCATTAGGATTAAACCTCCTCTATTTAAACCTGGAACGGGTCAGATTAACGAGCCTGAGTCCAATGAGAAAGAACAAAGTCAATCTTGTGATTAAACCGATGAATACGGTTGCTGATGACGGAAACAGTAATAAACAACTACTAAATAATATCACTCAAAGCACAGGGCATAGATTGATATTTCTAAGTCAACAAAATAATGGACAAAGTGATGACAAAGAAATACTTCCTTACGACGTGTACAAACAGGAAATGGAAGGTTATAGAGAAACTGTTGGACTTTTCACCGGTCTAGGAGCTCTAACTCACTTAAGAGTTTATGACTGTGATTTAAAAGACATATCGTGGCATATGTTTGATGGCTTGAATAATCTTGTTCACCTTTCGTTAGAGAAGAATAGCTTGAAATTCATTCCAGAATTTTGCTTTTATGGTACCCCGAATCTAAAAATATTGTCACTAGCAAGTAACCAGTTATTGACACTCAAGAGTGTAGATTTAGCTGGCTTGCTGATGCTAGAAGATCTTGATTTGAGGGGAAACAATCTAACTTTCTTGTCAGAATTATCTTTCCCTCCTTTCCCAATGCTGAAGACTGCGGATTTTCGGGAAAATCCTTTGGATTCCATATTTCCAAGGTATTCTAATACACGTATACATATTTCTAGCATGTGTAACAGTTACACATAATAAGATGTGAAATTAACATGAATGTCCTCTGATTTTCAGTACCTTTGAAATCATGAATACAACATTAAAGCTTTACTTGGGAGGCGAAGGCTCAAAATTATATTTACAAAAGAATTCTTTTCTGGGACTGTGTCGACTTCAAACCTTGCATCTGTATAATTTAGAAATACCAGTGTTGGAACGTTTTGTATTTCAAGGAATGCCTGAGCTGTTAAAATTAAGAGCTCGGGGGAATATTTCGAGCATCGATTTCGATGCGTTTGTAGACTTAATCAAACTGGTAGATCTTGATTTAAGTTACTGTCACATTCGTAAAATATCCATGGACGCATTCTATGGTCTGGAAAATGTTAAACGCATAGATTTATCAAACAACGAGTTAGAATTCATTCCACCTGGCTTGTTTGGCGTGCAACAACAGGCACAGCTTAAAGAAATTATTCTTTCAAACAACAAGCTGACATCGCTACCTACAGATTTTTTCAAAATGCTTCGAATGCCGAACAAACTACCAGAATTTCCAATTGTAAGACTAGATAGTAATCCATGGGATTGTACTTGTGCAATGATTACATGGAATCCTCATTTGGTAAGTACAAAGAAGCCATCATTTGAAGCTATTTTTAAATAATAAAAAAATAATCGTAACATAATTGGAAAAAACAGGTAAACAGATTAAGAGAAACAGCACCACGATGCACAACTCCTACAAAACTGAGGAATTGGGGAGTTTTTCACGCATTGCGCAAAGGTTTGCAGTGTAAAACTTTAAAGAGAAGGTACTTGAAGAAGTCTACAATGGAAAGAAACAATTATGAAGAGAATATCATTAGTTAGCCAACACATGTTCTTGTTCTTAATTTGCAATTAACGCACGTGTATAGAGACAAGGAACAAAATTAGACAGTTTAATTTTCAATTTCTCTGTAAGGTAATTTTGACTTTCAAATGTATCATTTTGAATTGTATGGTAAATAGTAAAGTAACAGTTGACAATTCTATAGTGTCTACGTTCGAATTATAAAAAATAAAATAAAAAAAACGAATATCACATACCTCTCAGAAGAGTAGCACAGGTACCTTTATAAATATTTCTAATCCCTCCATTTTTATAAAGTTGCTTCGCACAGTCGATAGGGCCATTATATTTAGGCTTTGCGTCGCCCTGTTGTATTTGCAAAAGGCACTTTATTCTTTCACCGGGAGTCATTATAATAGTTGTAAAGATACCGCTAAATGCGCCAGCGTAAAATAGTTGCAAAGAAGATAGTTCCTCGTTGTCAGACGTTCTTACTAACTGCTTGCCAAGTCCAAATCCATAAAAGCTTATGGCAAATATTGGAGCTACGCCGCATAAAGGTGCACCCATACCTAAAAAAAAAAAAAAAAAAAAAAAAAAAAAAAAAANTAATCTATGAGATGATGTTCTAACAAGAAGAAAGAGTCTGCAAGAGATATTTATGTATGTTTAAAGTACGTACTATCTACCAACCCTTATATAATCCACGTACTCCTTCCTTTGTGATTGTTTTCCTAGCACAATCAATTGTTCCATTATACAACACTGTTCCATTCGGACCTGGTACAGGCATGGTTTGAAGACGGACCTATTAAAGATAATGCATTCTTCAAACATTTGTTTCAGCACGAGATATTATGAGCAATTGAAAAAAAAGAAAGTTAAGTTAAGTTAAGTTAAGTTAACAAAAATTTCTGATAAGTGGAAAGGAACTTCATTGATCGCATGTTTTTGCTACAACATATTTGAACCATATGTATGTCATTTTACTTGAATTATTAATCATCGCAATAAAAAAAAAAAAAATTATAATTTAATATTCTTCTTAGTTCTCATGGGTAAATATGAGAATACTCTGTGTAACAAACATAATGAATTATAAATAACAATGATATAAAAGTTTCAAAGAACAAAAAAAACTACAAGAGATGAAAGAGGACAACGAAAAACAAGCTTTCGAAACAAAAAGTTGTGGACAAAATCTAATCTGCACGCACGGTGCAACATTATTTCTTTTACCTAACATTGTCCATTAACAGGGCCAGTCCTCTTCGCAGAGAAAAACAGCAGGACTTCATAATCCTACTTATAATTAGATAAGGTACAGCTGGAAAAATTGGGGGATTATCTTTTACACACATTCAATCGTACAGAAGCGTTTATTCTACCCCAGATTATTTATTTTCTTTTCTCTCATTGTATGAGAAACTACACTTTATTATTTAAACTTGTCATCTTTTTAAGAAAAAAACATTAGCAAATAAAGAGAAAGTTGCTTAGTTGAAAAGTTTAATCTATCAAATGGTGAAACCTTCAAGCTACACTTCAACAAATGGAAACAGAGTTTTGTCAATAAGTACAAGAATCTTACTTGCAAGTGTATTCGGTACATGTACATGTTCATCTTCATTACTTCACGAAGACTCGCGAAGAACAAGAACCATGATGCATTAATCCAATTAGCAAAATGTGTCTTTAATTGATGAATTTCGGTGATCTTGTCAATTAGTAAAATATGTAATTTCACGTTGTAATTGTTCTACCAATTGGTGTAACCTTACTTTTATCGTGTCTAAGGGGTGACCCACCACGATGGTGCATATCCCTCCAAATCCTCCGCTCAGGAAGTATTTGACAAGGCTTATTTCCTTCTCAGACATTCCAGTGAGACGTCGACCGACTTTACTTAAGCTTTACTTAAGCGTGGAGCTTACTTAAGCCTTCTAAAACGGCGTAAAAAACTATCAGGTTCGAAAACACAAATCTTCAGTGGAAAGTGAGAACATTAACTTATCGCACGCTGGTCATGAACATTCATCAATTATCACTGAACGAGCAACGATTATTCATATTTATAGCAATATTAGCTGGTTAAAGTGAATATTGACTTTTACTTTCGACGAATAATTAGCGAATTAGCTTCTTTTTTCTACGTGATAAAACTAACTTTTACATAATTAAACAGCAATTGATTGAAACAGTAGTAGTTCAGTTTGTGCGTGTTTTGAAAATAAATTTTATATATGCCGCCAGTGGTACATACACTGAATACGTTTCGACCATCTGAAATCCCAATTTTTCTATGAATTAAGTACACGTACAGTGTAAAATTTTTCCATTTGTTTTCCAGTCTTTGGATCTTGTGACAAATGGTTCAGCATATTCTGTTAAATGCCCATGTTAAAAGCACCTTTGAAGTAATAAGTGTCAGAGCCACATGTAAATAATATCAGGTGATTGAGACTCAGAATCAGAATTTGTCTGGTTTATTATATTTAATATAATAGAATTTTTCACCCTCTTCTTTCTTTATAATTATTTTACATACTATGTTGATGCCTCTCAACATAGTTACTTTATTCTTATGACATCTTGGTGATGGTGATTCAATTTTGTGCATCCCATTTTGACCTTGTTGTATCAAATGTTAAAAATGTTTCTTGGATTTTCTGTGTAACTGAGAATAAGCAATTCTAATAAAGCAACATACATTAACTTCATTAATTCTGTATATATAAATTTAGGTATCGTTTAGGTTGCGAAGCTCTCGTCTTTGTAAGAATTTACATATAATCTAATTCGATTGTCGCATCCACTTTGTTCTTGATCAATAATATTTATTATTAGGTATTGCAGAAGCAACAATCATGTCTGAGAAAACTTCATCAAATCAGCCACAGCCAATCGTTAAGATTGGCCATTATACACTAGGACAGACATTAGGCGTCGGTACATTTGGTAAAGTAAAAAGTATGTAAATCTTCATTGAGTAAGCTTCTTTCATTACTTTTTTATATGAAATCATATAACTGTGACATATTTGTTATATATAAATTATCTTTTTTATAGTTGGAGAACATGTTTTAACGAAACATAAGGTTGCCGTGAAAATTTTGAATCGCCAAAAGATTAAAAGTTTAGATGTGGTTGGGAAGATTAGAAGGGAAATACAAAATCTGAAACTTTTCAGACATCCTCATATTATTAAATTGTAAGTAACAGCCAATGTACTTTATAAGATATTGGTTAATAAAGAATGTAAATTTTTTGTTAATATTTTGTAAATTCTTGCTTTGATTTAGATATCAGGTTATCAGCTCACCCACTGATATATTTATGATAATGGAATATGTATCTGGCGGAGAATTGTTTGACTATATTGTAAAGCATGGCAAACTAAAAGAATACGAGGCTCGGAGATTCTTCCAACAGATTATTTCTGGCGTTGATTATTGTCACAGGCATATGATAGTTCATCGCGACTTAAAACCAGAAAATCTATTGCTAGATCACAATCTACATGTAAAAATAGCAGATTTTGGTATATAGATATAATTGGAATTTTATCGACAAAATCTGTTGTCTGTTTCATTAAATTAATTGAAATAATTTGATAATTTGATAGGCTTATCGAACATGATGATGGATGGGGAATTCTTACGTACTTCTTGCGGTTCCCCTAATTATGCAGCGCCAGAAGTAATTTCTGGTAAATTATATGCTGGCCCTGAAGTTGATATCTGGTCTTGCGGGATAATATTATATGCTTTACTTTGTGGTACTTTACCATTTGATGATGAACATGTGCCAACACTTTTTCGTAAAATTAAATGTAAGTAATAACAATCTATATCTATTGACTTTAATATCAGTTCATAAAAAATTTCAAATATTTGTTTTAGCTGGAGTTTTCCCTATTCCAGAATACCTGAATAAAACTGTTGTAAGTCTTTTGTGTCACATGTTGCAAGTGGATCCTATGAAAAGGACAACGATCGAAGATATTAAGTACATTCATTTCTTTTTATTATACGCACTTTATTTTCCATTTTACACACAATTTGAAAATTAGATATTCAAACGCTGGAAATAGATGAAAAAATTTTTGATTTAGGAAACACGAATGGTTCCAAAAGGATTTACCTTCGTATTTGTTCCCTTCACCTGTCGAACAAGACGCCTCTGTAATTGACATAGACGCAGTAAACGAAGTTTGCGAAAAATTCAATGTAAAAGAAGCAGAAGTTCATTCAGCACTGTTAGGTGGAGATCCTCACGATCAGCTGGCAATTGCTTATCACTTGATAATAGACAATAAGAGAATTGCAGACGAGGCTGCTAAGGCAGAGTTAAAAGATTTCTATGTGGCCTCTAGTCCACCTCCTGTTGCTTTTAGTCCTAATGATACCAGCAGCAGCCCTTTAAGACCACATCCAGAAAGAATAGCACGTAAGAAGATAAACCAGAACCACTTTATTTCTAGAACTTAAAAAAAAAATAACTCGTTACTTCGTTATGTGAAATTTACGAAAACGATGTTTAATTACATTCCTTGTCCGTTTCAGCATTACGAGAAAGACAAAGCTCTCAAGGAAGCACGTCATCCTCGATACAAGGAGCTCGTGGCACGCCAGTAAAACGGGCCAAGTGGCATCTAGGTATTCGTTCGCAATCCAAACCGAACGACATTATGAACGAAGTCTATAGAGCTATGAAAGCTCTCAATTTCGTAAGATCTTTCTCCTACATCAACGTGCAAAATAATAAATTTAACGTTTAAAAACAGTTTGTATTTTGCAGGAATGGAAAATCATAAATGCTTATAGCGTCAGAGTGCGTCAAAAGAATAAGCTGACAGACAGATACAGCAAGATGTCGTTACAACTTTATCAAGTTGATTACAAAAGTTATTTGTTAGATTTCAAATCTTTATCAAACGAGGAAGAAGACATTGGGCGAGGTAAACAACCTGCCGTCACTGTTAATGACGATATCGATCAATAATGCAAGCGTTATTTTAGATCCCACACTTCCGCCACCTCAGGCAACAGGTCATCACACTATGGAATTCTTTGAAATGTGCGCAGCATTGATCACGCAATTGGCTCGATAGATCTGCTAGAATATCAGAGTCATCATTTTTTTTCAAATCTACGTTAACAATGCGTTTTATTCTCTCCCATTGTGTACCAATGCAAATTCATAGGATAAAGGGAATTTCCTTAGAAAGGAGAAAAACATAATATCAGTTTTGCAAAAAAATTGAGTGCACGGAAGGGAGGAGTACAATAAATCCGTAGTAAATCAAGTAATCTTTCTTTAAACCTAGCCTGTTTTACCAGAAGGAAATCAAAAAAATGTATCAATATGTTGATAAATTGAAAGAACAAATATATATACATATCAAATGGAAATATATATATATACATATATATTTCAGATTTTTAGTTCCTCGATCGAGACGACAGGTAGCGCTAGAAACGGATCTCCTGTAGGTACGATGGTCGGTAAACTAACGATTCATCGTACTATAAAATTAACTATGTGATTTGTTATTATTAATATTTTATTTAACAAAAATTATTTAATACTATTAACAATAAAATTTATAAACTTTTGAATACTAGTTTTAATTATAATTCTGATGTAATGTAATATAATTCTAATTCTAATGTAATTCTGATTCTAATGAATTTTTGATTCTAATGTATTTCTTCTGTTCAACAACTCTTATATATATATATATATATTCACGAACTTGTTTTATCACTTAGCAACTACCTAACAAGGTCTCCATAACAACATCGCTTTTCATTAGTTTTCTCATTTAAAAGCGCGACAAAGTTGGCGCCAAAAGTTCATCCAAAATGAACTCTACGATATCGTCGGGAAACAGATGTCGCTGGTGTAGCTGTCGCTACATTTCTGTAGGTACGATGATCGGTAAACTAACGATTCACCGTAATACAAAATTAACTATGTGATTTATTATTATTAATATTTTATTTAACAAAAATTATTTAATACTATTAACAATAGAATTTATAAACTTTTAACCTTTAAATCAACAATAAAATATTCACTTTTTATACTTTATGATCTGATACTAGTTTTAATTATAATTCTAATTCTAATGTAATTCTGATTCTAATGAATTTTTGATTCTAACGTATTTCTTCTGTTAAACAACTCTTATATATATATTCGCGAACTTGTTTTATCACTTAGACAACTACCTAACAAGGTCTCCATAACAACATCGCTTTTCATTAATTTTCTCATTTAAAAGCGCGACAAAGTTGGCGCCAAAAGTTCACCCAAAATGAACTCTACGTATCGTCGGGAAACAGATGTCGCTGTTGTAGCTGTCGCTACATTTCTGTAGGTACGATGGTCGGTAAACTAACGATTCACCGTAATACAAAATTAACTATGTGATTTATTATTATTAATATTTTATTTAACAAAAATTATTTAATACTATTAACAATAGAATTTATAAACTTTTAACCTTTAAATCAACAATAAAATATTCACTTTTTATACTTTATGATCTGATACTAGTTTTAATTATAATTCTAATTCTAATGTAATTCTGATTCTAATGAATTTTTGATTCTAATGTATTTCTTCTGTTCAACAACTCTTATATATATATATTCACGAACTTGTTTTATCACTTAGACAACTACCTAACAAGGTCTCCATAACAACATCGCTTTTCATTAATTTTCTCATTTAAAAGCGCGACAAAGTTGGCGCCAAAAGTTCATCCGAAATGAACTCTACGATATCGTCGGGAAACAGATGTCGCTGTTGTAGCTGTCGCTACATTTCTGTAGGTACGATGGTCGGTAAACTAACGATTCACCGTAATACAAAATTAACTATGTGATTTATTATTATTAATATTTTATTTAACAAAAATTATTTAATACTATTAACAATAAAATTTATAAACTTTTGAATACTAGTTTTAATTATAATTCTAATTCTAATGTAATTCTGATTCTAATGAATTTTTGATTCTAATGTATTTCTTCTGTTCAACAACTCTTATATATATATATATATTCACGAACTTGTTTTATCACTTAGCAACTACCTAACAAGGTCTCCATAACAACATCGCTTTTCATTAATTTTCTCATTTAAAAGCGCGACAAAGTTGGCGCCAAAAGTTCATCCGAAATGAACTCTACGATATCGTCGGGGAACAGATGTCGCTGGTGTAGCTGTCGCTACACTCCGAAGATTCTCAAAAGTTTCCTCTCTGTCCGTCGCATGCATGCAAAATCCAAGAAACTTGGATTAATCATTATCGCCTCTGTTTTTATGTCACAGATTTAAGTAGAGTAATGCTATCGGCTGCATCGACGAGAGTGAAAATTCAAACAAATATTTGAGCGAATTAGAGATATCATTGGGTGTCTCGCGAGCATTCGCGCAGTCTCAATAGAACAAATCAAGCGAGTGCCACCGAGACACGATATTCGACGTGTGAAGCCTAAGAGCACGAAACAGGAGAACCAAAGGAGTTTTTACTTCAAAACATGCTTGCAATTGTCGAGATAGATACGCAGCTTCGCACAAGACTCTTTGACGAGTGATTTCCCATTTCTCAGTCGATTGATCGAGTGATCGAGAACGAAAGGTTCTTAAACATATTATTACGATATATATATATATATATATATATATATATATATATATATATATATATATANTGGAAGGATCTAAAAGGATGTTTCTTTCGATATAGAGAGCCTAAGTTTGGGCATTAATTAAGCGGATGATGTTCGAAACATCTGACTGAGAACGGTGATCTTATATCGCAGGATTCTCGGAGTAAGGGTGAGAGGGAGGACTTGTACTTCGGGGGACTTGTAGTCTGAGGAGCCTGCTCCGTCTCGGACAAGAGCGCTCCTCGCTGCGCCATCGAGCTCCTGTTGCTGGAATTAATCCCGATTAATATTTGCTAAAACAATGGCTGCTACTTTCGATCAATATGACAAGTCCAGGTAAACAGGCAAGCAATTTTAGTCGTGTTATGTCCGAAATACGTCACAAAACCAATTATCGTTGTCCAATAAAGTAACGAGCATAATGACGTCCCTTTGGAGTTTTGTCTCGCTAACGCTGAAAAGACTCGCGTTAACCTCTAGATCTACGTTGTAACTACTGTATTTGAAAGTAATAGGCAAAATATAAAAAAAAAAAAAAATAATATTCTTATGTAATTTGTAAATTTGACACGCACGGAGTCTTAAGCTTGAACTTCTTTTTTTTTTTTTTTTNGATGCCTCGGATTTACTCATGGGTGAGAAAGAAGGCGGTGTATTCTTAGTACGTGACAGCACGTCGATACACGGGGATTTTGTTCTATGCGTGCGAGAGGACAGCAAGGTTAGCCATTATATTATAAATAAAATTCAGCAGGGCGATCAAATACGTTATCGGATTGGAGATCAAACGTTTCCTGATATTCCAAACCTTTTGGCTTTTTACAAATTACATTATTTGGACACAACGCCACTGATCAGGCCTGCACCTAAAAAGACACAGAGGGTAATAGCAAAATATGATTTTGAAGGCAATGATCCTGATGACTTACCTTTCAGGAAAGGTTCGTACTCTTTGATTCTTATTTCAAATTTCTCCGACTAACGATATAACGTCTTTCATATTTTAATTGACTAAAACTATACTAAATTAACCATTTGCACTCGAGAGGTGACTCTCACTCACCATATGATTTTTGATGCTGCAACTCGAGAGGTGACTCTCGCTCACCACTTGGTTTGTTGCGGAAACTCGATGCGCGGCAATGACTATTTATGTTTAATCCCTATGCTCTTTCTATATAATCTTATGAAGTGTGACATGACAACCCTTCAAATTCAGATAAGATTTTCTTGTCCAAAATTAGTCGGCAACCACGAACCTGACTGCTAGTTCGAAATTAACAGTCTTAAAGTTTTTGATCTCTTTAAGCATGGAACGAAGTAAAGATATAAACTCAAGTGAAGATTAATTTGATTTAACGTTGCTTAACGAACAAGTTACATCTACACACAGTGAGCTTGACGATACAGAGAAATAACAGCAGTGCTGATGATAGTGACAAAGTAAGAGGTGTAAGAAGACGAAAGATCAGAGTAATAGACAGTGACTGTGAAAGGAAATTTTCTTCGTAAAGATGTAAAGATGTATATAAAATGTTAAAATATAAAATTATATTTTATACATTAATTTGTGTGCTTAATAATTTTAAGTTAGTGGTAAGGAATCCGTCAAAAATGCTCCGAAACAGGCGAAAAAGGGTCTCGAGTGCAAATGGTTAATAATTTAATTAGTAATTTAATCTAGCTCAGCAGTGTTTAATAAGTTTTGCAAGTTTTTATATTTTGTATAAAAACGTGATATTTTTTCAGGAGAAATTCTTACAATTATATCAAAGGATGAAGAACAATGGTGGACTGCTAAAAACAGCCTTGGTCAGACTGGTTCAGTTCCAGTTCCATATGTTCAGAAGTACGAAGAAGACAGTCAGTCCGTGATTGAAAATAACTCGCGAGTGGAAAGCGGAGGAAGCTCAACTACGAATTCTAATTCAATTTCTGCTTCCCAAATGTCTTATCCAGAAAGTGGACAGGGGACTGCCCGCAGATCAAACATCCAGCGAACGTTACCAGCTTTTGCGAAAGTGAAACAAGCAAGGGTACCAAATGCATATGATAAAACTGCTTTGAAACTGGAGGTTGGAGATGTGATAAAAGTAACAAAGACTAATATAAATGGTCAGTGGGAAGGTGAATTGCACGGCAAGGTTGGCCACTTTCCATTCACGCATGTTGAATTTGTAGATAACGAGACCGGAGAAGACAATCAGGAGATTTAATGTTTTATAAGTCTTCCAGATGTGATGAGTAAAAAGTTGATTTGAAATGTTCTATGTTGGCAATTTAAGTTTATATCAGCAGCTGTATGTCTGTGTACTGGTACTTTATATAAAATCAGTTCTATTTTAAAATTTCTGCATACATTCTTTAACTTCGAATGTCAGACGTTTTTATTAATTGTTAATTATACAATATTTTAATGCAAAATTCATATGAATATTTTTTTATGAATCGTTTAACTTTTCTAGTCATAAGGTAACAAGTAATCGTACATGCATAGTCATATGTGTATGATGAGAGTTACAAAAAAACTCACTTCTCGTTTAAGTTTTGTATCAGTACATGTTATGCTGCTTAGCCATAAGTTGTGCCACAGATGGAGCAACATTTTCTACTAGAATATTCTATTTAATGATGGAGCTGTTAACCATATTACAATTGTAATTATACATAAATTACACTAATTATATATTACTATGTAATTATATAAGTTCCGATTGCTAAGTAACTCTTTTTAAGAGAGCAGAAACTGTGAATTTATGTTTATAAGTGAATGGTATTATATTGTCATGATTGTAAGTTGCGCAATTTACTTGTTAATATGTAATTATACAAACTGCAAGAACATTTAATTTTGTAAAAATCGTCGCAACTTTGAAGTTCCGCTCTGTGCTATACATATTAGTTTTATCGTAACTACAGTCATGCATGAGTTATTGTAAATTATATATTAATATATATATATATATATATGTCATATACATATATATGTATATGTATATGTATTAATTTCAAGTGAAATATTTCGTGAATTTCTTTGAGAATAATAATTTGGAAGATTTCTTTCGAAAGGATTCTGTTCAACTTTAAAAACTAGCGTAGAAACATAGTTACGTATGTATAAATATATTTTAATATATATATATTACATATAATTACATTTGTAAAAATTGTAATTTTATCGTAAACTTCAAACAATCGTTTTCTAATATTTTTATATGAGAAAAAAAAAACTGGCAACTTTGGAGTTCTGCTTACTATGGATGCGTATTAATCATGTTTCGATATAATTACATGTAAGCTGTATGTAAGCTGTATGTATAGTTGTATGAGAACAGAATTGTAATTTTTTTGCATTTTCGGAGAAACAGTTGTAATTGTTTCTTTTCTATGATTCCAAAAAGGTACTTCCATTTTGAATGTTTACTACGAAAGATGTTACGTAAATTATAGTATAATTTGTATGCAACTTTGTCTTTATGATTATATCGTATTTCCAAAAAAAAAAAAAAAAAAAAAAAAAAAAAAAAAAAAAAAAAAAAAAAAAAAAAAAAAAAAAAAAAAAAAAAAAAATATATANTATTTACGTACAAAATGCTATGATATTAATATATAAGTTAAATTCAATTTTCTTTGTAAAACATTTTTAGCAAATCGATTGCAATTGTACATGAATCGTACAAGTGATTTCTACGGTATATATTTACAAAATTAGTTCCACAGTTTGAAGTGTGATCAATTTATCAGTTCCTAAATAATTACAATTAACTTTCAAATTGGTCCTACTTTTGTTTCTTGTAAGCATGTATAAGTCATTAAGGTTCACACAAAGATATTATTTTAAATTGTCAGTAATTTACTGCAAAAGGGAAGAGCATAGATTTCAACCAATATTGTCAATAAACTTGAACAACAAAGCGGAATTAAAGTTGCAAGAGCAAACTTGTTCATATAATTGCGTGCATATTAATAAAGTATTAAGACAGTGCAAATTTTTATATATAAATTTGTAACACTTTTATATAATTTATATCTTAATTTTTAAAACATGTAGAAACTAAGAGTACAATAAATGGAAAATTAAAATAAAATTAAAATGTTTTTATAAACATAATAAATGTGTGTGTGTGTGTGTGTGTGTGTGTGTGTGTGTAATATTAGACGATTTAGTTAATTTATTTTTATAATTCTACAATTCACGTTTTAAATTTAAATATATACCTTTTCAATTTGATATTATTTAAAGTTAAGAGTTTACAGAACAAAATCTAAATATAATATAATATAATATAATAGAATAGAATTTTTTTAAATTCAACGATAAATTTTAGAACAATGAATTTCCTGATTGGTTCATTTGTGAGTGTGTTAATGAGAATTACCAATGAAAATGCATCTAGGTACGCGATGTATAAAGTGTCCTAGACGTTAATCGTCAAACTTTGGCAGATTTGACCAAAAATGTTACACTGTGTGTGTACACCATATATATAGCAGCTCGACGTGTCCTCATCTTCGAAATGTGAAAGGAAATGTAGCGTAAGTAATATACTTGAAACTACTTAATTTTCGACGATTATCATTTACTTCGAATTATTTTTTTTTTTTATAGTGATTGATACTGGTTTCTACAAATTATTCAAAATGGTCACTTTCCATTTGTAGTAAATGTGCATCTACTGTCCATGCATCTACTATGTAGTATACCGGCGAAGTCGTTATTAATGATATCAACAATCTCTGATTTTTTTTTCTATCAACTCATTGCGAGTGTTAAGTTTTTCACTGAACATGTCGACAATTACTAAAAGTTAAGTACCTTGAGCATGCCTGACTACTTGTAACTTATATCATTTCTTTTTTTTTTTTTCATGAGAAAGAGAAGACTTCAAGTAATCAAGAATTACGCTGTATATGTATGTAACGGTTTTCACTCTCAAAGCTGCAAGCTGGTAAAGTTTGACGGTTAAGATCCGGTACACCCTGTATTATTGTCCTCGAATACCATCTGTCCTTCCAGGTATGTATATCTATGAGTTGTTCCCGCCAAATTGCTCAGTTCAGTAACTACCAAGGTACGGACAACAGTTGTTGTTGGTGTAATTTATTAGCACTTGTGTTAAGACACACAGATAACAGAGATAAACTGCATTTCTTGACTACATACATTACTTGACGTGTGAATCGACAAGCAAGACAAGTACATCTGTTTCTCTGAAAATTTTTAATTCAACAAACATAGTAAAATGTACGTTAAAGTAAGAACAATGGATGGCAAACAGCAGGCGTTATTAACCGTATCAAGAGCAATAGAAGTGCAAGATTTCAAGGTAAAACAAACATAGCACGAAAAATGCTATTTTCAAATAAAGAAGCAATTTCATAATATTTTTCTTTTCTTATGAAATTGTCTCTCTGCTGCGTTTCATACTCCATGTTTATACTCCGAGTTTATACTCCATGTTTGTAAAAGATTTCATTTGTTTGAATGTTGCTGCAATGCTTGGTAAATTACTATATTTTCGTCTGCTTGAAATAAAACATTTGCAGTATTCGGAGTATATTTCGGAGTATATTTATGTAAAATGGACTATATAAGTGTAACATATATTTATGTAACATATATTTATGTAAAATGGACTATATAAATGGACTATATAAATGTTTCATAAAAACTCTAATTCACAAAAATATTGTTTTTATAGCGTGTGATTGAAAAGGAGATGAATGTAAAAGTGGACTTACAACGATTGTTCTATCGTGGAAAACAATTAGAAAATGATTATACATTACATGATTATAATATTAATATAAATGATGTTATTCAATTAGTGATAAAAATTAACGATTTAGAAAGTAGTAACACTCCTACTTCCAGCAGCAGTGTTACTACTATTTCTAGTTTTAATTCTGAAAAAAAAATTGTAGATACTTCTGATAATGGAGAGAAATTACTTGAAACGGTTACTGAAAGCCTATATTATAAAACTGGAGATGTAGTAGATTGCCTCAATCGAGTTTATGGAGCTTGGTTTGAGGCAATAATATTAAAGATCTTTAAAAAAGATGATAAAATTACTTATAATATGCAGTGGGAATCTGATGATAAAGCTCCAACTTTTAATGTATCTGAGTCATTAATAAGGCCGCGTGCACGACATTTGTTACAATTTGATAATTTAGAAGTAGGTCAAAAAGTGATGATTAATTATAATGTTGATGATTCTAAAAAAGTTGGTTTTTGGTACGATTTTACAATACTGGATATAATTAAAAAGAGAAAAGTGCAAGAACTTATTGGGATATTGCATATTGGAAAGTAAGTATTGCAGGTACTTCGTTCAAATTAGCGCATTATACATTTGAAATGTGTAATATGTAATATGTAATATGTAATTTGACAGAGATCAATCAATCGACAATCTGAAAGTGAAAGCTAAGGATGATATTTTTGCCATAGAAGAACCAAAATTTGTTAAAGACAGAAACGAAGATGAACAACATATGGTCAACAACAATAAACGAAGACGTGTACAAGCTAATTGTAATGAATGTTCTGACAATCCTAACAAGAAATGCAGAGAATGTGGTTGTAGAATTTGTGCTGGAAAAGATAATGAACATAATCTTCTCTTATGCGATGAGTGTGACTGTGCATATCATATAGGCTGTTTGAATCCCCCATTAACATCCGTACCTGAAGAAGATTACTGGTATTGCTCCGAATGTAAAAATGATGAAAATGAAATTGTGAAGGTTAATTATATCATATGATAAAATTTTATTTTAGTATAATTTATAAACATTTATAAAATTTGTAAATTATAATTTTTTAAAGGCAGGTGATAAACTTAAACAAACGAAAAAGAAAACAAAGAAAAATAGTAATAATAAAAGAAAAAATTGGGATAGAGGAATGGCATGTGTAGGAAAAACAAAAGATTGCACTATAGTTTCAAACCGTCATGTCGGACCTATTCCAGGAGTAGAAGTTGGAACTAGCTGGTTGTATAGAGTACAGGTAATTGAAATTCTTTAATAATCATTGATTATACTAACTTTGCATATTGCAAAATTAAATTGATATGCAAATGGTAGGTAAGTGAATCTGGAGTACATAGACCGCATATAGCTGGAATTCATGGAAGATCATCACAGTGTGCATATTCTATTGTATTGTCTGGAGGGTATGAAGGTAATATTGACAATGGCGATGAGTTTATTTATACTGGCTCCGGAGGCAGAGATTTATCAGGTAGAATATTTGATTATACAGAAATTTATATCTCAATTATACAGAATTTTATATCTCAATTAATATGTTGTATTTATAAAGGAAACAAAAGGACAGCTGCACGACAAACTTGTGATCAGACATTGACTAAGATGAACAAAGCATTGGCTATAAATTGCAATGCAAAATTCAATCCGAAAAAGGGCGCCACAGCGGAATATTGGAGAGATGGTATACCTGTAAGAGTTGTGAGAAACTACAAGCTTGTTAAATTCAGCAAATATGCACCAGAAGAAGGCAACAGGTATAATGATCATATTTTTTATTTTTATACTTACTAGTATATAGTTTTGATATATTTTTTTATTTTTTTATTAGATATGACGGTATATATAAGGTGGTAAAGTATTATCCAGATATAAGTGAAAGCGGATTTCGCATATGGAAATTTTTATTAAGAAGAGATGATCCAATACCTGCACCATGGACTGAAGAGGGTAAAGCACGAATAACGGCACTTGGTTTGAAACTAATATATCCAGATGGATATTTAGAAGCAAGGGCAAAAGATGAAGTAAATGAAATAAGTAAAAAACGAAATTTATTTATGGAAGAATCTGCTACTTCGAATGAAGAGAAACAACAGAAAAAGAAACGAAAATTCGACGGTTATAAATTAGAAAATGAAGTAGTGAAATGTATCGAGCAAGATCGGATAAACGCAAAATTATGGGATGAATGTCGTAAAGCCGTACAAAATGGTAAACCTGCATTTTTGCAATATGTTTCAGAAAGGTACGTTATGATTTATCAAATTAGTGGATATTATATTTTCAAATTTTAATAAATTTTCAATTACAGATTCACATGTCCTTGTTGTTTGGAACTTGTTTACAAACCTATCACGACTCCATGCGCACATAATATTTGTCATAATTGTTTGAAACGTAGTTTTTTAATGGGTGGGCGATGTTGCCCGTCATGTCGTTATTTATTTAACAGAAATTATAAAGTGATAATTAATACATTTTTATCATCTGCTTTATTATTGCTTTATCCAGGTTACAAGGGTGGCAGATAGCATTAATTTTTGATAAAATAATACTTATATCCCTAAAATACAAATTCTCACATGCCGATTCAAACTGGATTAAATAATATGTCTAGATACGACTTGTGTTTTGAGTGGAGTATGATTAACTAGAGTGTGATTTTTGGTTTTAATACATAGTTATAAGAAGAGCCACATATTTTGCTCATTTTTATTTATATAAAAAGTTTGTTAAAATCAATAACAATACTACAATAATTTTATTATTAATAATATATTATTTAATTATTATTATTTTATTATTTTATTAGTAATTTCCAATCGTAAAAATATATTTGCAGTCATAAAATGCCTAATAATATTAATTAAATAATTATTATTATTGTAATACTTATTATTATGTTGATTTTTGATTTATGTAATTTCAAATTTTCTACAGGATAGATCATTTAAATGGGATTATTTTTTTTGATTGTTATTTTTAGAGACGGATAAACTTTGTTAATAAGTCGTTCAATATGGGACTATGACAGTAATGATTTTTTTTGTAGGTGAAGAGACTTCAAGTATTTCAAGATTATCCCTTAGATCATTC
Organism: Lepidotrigona ventralis hoosana; assembly: GCA_002806875.1. Taxonomy (NCBI): domain Eukaryota; kingdom Metazoa; phylum Arthropoda; class Insecta; order Hymenoptera; family Apidae; genus Lepidotrigona; species Lepidotrigona ventralis. The sequence goes on from NIPQ01003875.1 coordinate 19,316, forward strand.
TTTCTTTACAAAAAAGATTAACCTACATATATCGAAAGACTATTTAGTCTAGAAAGTATTTTAATCTTAATTTTATAGAATCTGTTGAATGAAAAACAAAGGACGGTATGAGTGCAAGAATACTGCCTTTGCCCTTTTTCGTTTTTTATACAAATCAAAATCTGTTTTTTTATACAACAAAATCACTACTGCTATCAATCACTCATATTATGGTTTTTTTAATATCGAATAACTTTTATTTTTTTTTCTTTTTTACAAAGAAAAATTCATGTTTTAAAAACAACGGAGTTATTTAAATGGATCCATTTTTAGGAGTTATTTAGGTAAATCCCACTTAAGTGGTCCACGTTGTATATGTAATGTAAGGTTTATATATTGACTACTACGAACTATGTATGTTTGATCATTTATTTGTGATGTGTGTTTTAACTTAAACCAATTGTATGTGGTTTTAATTTGCATTTTAATGATTTTAATGATTTGTATTGCTCTTTTCTAGTTAGCATATTTTTTCCAATCAATCAATACTACGAATCATGTTATTTTACAGTGAGGCAAATAAACGTTTTTTATCATACTTTATTTTATTACAATTTATTTATTTTATCATACTTTATTTTATTACAATACTATTTATTTTATTACAATTGATGTGATGTTATTAATTACACATCAAAAAGAAAGTTATTTTATTGATCTCTTTGATCAATAGATGGAACTATTTCATTTATCCATTGGAGATATTTGTCGCTTCCATTTTGAATCTAAAATAAAATATTGTTCAACTTTTGCCATACATTAAATTGGAATATAGTGTACCTTGTACATTAAAATATAATTGAATAATACTTACAGGTAATGAAATCACCTCACAGACTTCGTAAGGATGATTCTCCCTGTTTAAAATCAGTGCAAAATTAATTTTAAATTACATACACGTATAATTTAAAAACATCAGAATTTGTATTTACATTACGTATTTCGTTAATGCATCCACAGTATCAGTTCTAGTTTTTATCATCTAAAAAATAAATAATACAAGATGCGTATCAATAATATAGACTTACTATCATTATTTTATATATATCTTACCAACAGAAGTTCGCTATCTTCGTTGATTTCATTTTTCCACTCGTACCTGTAATGTGCAAATAATGTTACTCCACTTTGAGATATATACTCTATAGCGTGTATATGTATATATTATATTTACACTGATGTAAGTCCCGGTATAATATTAACGCAAGCGGCTAATTTATTTTTCACCAAACCACTGTAAATTAAACGGAACAATCTGTAATTATTTTTCAAGGAGTTAATTTCTAATAGATTACATTAATTCTTACTGAGCCAATTTTTTAGCAACTTCCTGCGTCGGAACCGTTACGTATGCAACGGAATGAATTCCTGCGAGGCTACTCATGTTTCTATAGGTAGCAGCAGTAACACTTTTGGATAAACAAAAGAACGTAATAATTCCCAAAATCGGTTTGCAAAACATAAGTGACATTTGCTTGATTCAGTGTTTTGAAGGCTGCATGCTCAGAAGCAGCAACTTCATGTATATACACTTTCAAGTCGAAGCACTTTAAAATCGATTAGTCGAAGGCAAATATCTAAGGTAGAATTATTTTGAAAAAGCAAATGGCGGTCTTTTAACGAAAGAATTTACTCCTTTGCTCTGAAAGGGATCAACTTTAAAGATTCACACAAATTAGAAAAAGCTAAAATATTTAAAAAGTCATACGCCATTTTATACTAGGCAACATTAAAGACAAATATACGTGTAAAGAGATGCGTAATTTAATGGAGATACGCTGGATGTACATATGTAAGTTTATCTAGTTTGAGGTGCTACCGATTTCGTCAATCGTACGAATTTGACGAGTTCAAAAAGTATGTAATATTTTATTAATCAGCGATAAAAAAAGTATTCGAACGAGTACTGTGGTACTTGGTTGAATATTTCAGAGAATTAAAGGATTCTTTCTTTCAGCGAAATTCAGGAAATTTTGAAGATTGTTGAACTCTTGTTATTTTTCCCAATTTTCCCAACAGTCTAACACACATATAGAACATAAAAGGTATGCAAGGCTTTTTTTTATGAGAACACATTCTCTTGAATCTTTTGAAACTGATGTACTGAGAAAAAATTCACACGACAATGTTTGTACATCTTATATTTAAATATATTGATAATACATAGTAAGCAGATTTACATAAATTATGGAAGACACGGATTTTTATCTTACTTGGTAGAATCACATAAACATTAAGCGTTAGTTAATGTTTTTTTTCTTTTCCAGGAGAGAGTTCTTAATTACGCTTACTGTAATTCACTCAATACTCGAACTGTAACACTTACATATATATCGTGTGTAAATGCATTAATATTACTTAATTTCAGACACATATGACATTACGTTCTTTAAATGTATTTTGCACTCGACAGTTTTACTCACACGCATGATGATCACTTGTCGATAAACTTAAAATATTTGTTGGCAATTTCTAGAAGTATTCAGATATGAGCAAGTTACTCGAATTATTTACAT